>JAVRXN010000013.1:22798763-22893763 GCA_033556935.1 Timema podura | reverse complement strand
CGACGTAGAAAGAATACAGATTTGGTACCCTAACCTCACATTCAATATTTCTCAAACTATGCCCAATTTCGAAATATTACATTGCCCTAATGGTGTATTTATTTTCTCAACGTTTATGAAAATAAATAAATAGTGTCGTGTCTTATTCTGGTTCGATATAAAGTCCTTGTGCCGCACAAAATTATGGATAGGGTGGGGCCCTCTATGGAATTAAGTGGTCCAACGTTTTTCATCCCTCGGGCCGAAGACATATTTAGTAATACCATCAACTTAATATATGCCCACAAACAACATTTAATAAACAATTATTTTCAATAATTATAATATAAATTGTATTTTTGGTTGGTAGAATATTTCAAATTGTACTGAAATAAAAAAGCTAATTAATCTCCCGAACCTGTGTTATGAATGCACGCATACACACTCTCACAAAACAGGTTATCATTATAAATACGTATTTTTACTAATCAAATAAATGCATAATAAAATGCAATCAAGACCTTTTCAAAACTATTTCACATCTTCAACCGAGGGTTTTCCTTTAATTCACCCCCAGGGCCACATTTTTAGCTATCTCGGGCAGCTAAGCGAACCACGTTACACTGGATTTCATCTCTGAGGGAACTGCATGGTTACCATTCGAAAACAGCGTTGTCATTTTCTTGTTTATATGTTTGGTCAATCTCCCTCAAATCTAAGACAAGTTTCGCAACGCTGGTTAGTCGAGGTTGAAGTCTGTTCAGCGTAGGAATGTTTTCTGAAAGGCCTTTTCCCTACCAGAAGGCTATTATATAGTAGGATTTGATAGGAAAAAAGACCTTTCAAGAGTAATTCCTACCGTAATGGAGTATACCAATAGTAGCTCCTTATGTGGTCAATCTCCCTCAATATGAGACAAGTTTCGCAACGCTGTTTAGTCGAGGTTGCCAGTAGCTCTTTATTACCCCAGCACACCAACTTCTGACATAACTGAGAGCGAAGAGATTTGGCAACAGTTAACTGAGAGAGAGCAGATAAATCTTTTCTCCATAAGACCTGCAGATCCCTTCAGCAATGATATTGTTTGTTTTTTAAGATATGACCATAGTGTAATCCATCAAGGATTTAAGGGTACACGGAGTAAGTATTATTGAGTCAGAAAAGTCAAGACTAATTGAGGCATCAAAGGTCTGTGTTTACTGAAAACGTCAGTTACGAAACGTGTTTTTGATCCTTTCCATCAAGACAAATAAACAGGATAGAGAACCACAAATTGATGTTGTACCTATTTCCGGTTATACCTAGCGGAAATAAGCGTAGCAAATATTATGTGGACATGGTTTCCGGTCTTTTCCACAGGAATCCGGCTACCCAACTTGCAGAGAAAAACACGTAAGATCTCACCAAGGACATTAAAACATATGTTGAACATAAATGCATAAAGTTGAGTCTCTAATTTTGTATGCATTATGCACTAAGTTGAGCCTAGACAAACCTTGGAACTGAGACCTATCAGCCAATGAGAATCCGAGGAGAGAATCCAGCCGGTAAACACAAACAGACAGGAAATATATTCTGTTCATGATGGAAATGTTTTGGGGAAGCTATAACTCCTTGTTTGTTACTAAAAATTGCCTTTGTTTTGGCATCAATGACGATTGTAAATATGATTGTAATTAGAGGGGAAATGTTATTACATCTATCATAGTATTTATGACAATAAAAAATCAGAACAAAATAAAAATATAATTTGATTTAATATAAGGCATCATTCTTTATGTTTAAAAATATACAGTTTTAATGAACCTTGTGTTTTGAGTGATCCCTTAAATAAAGTATTTAAAAAAACCTTATCTAGTAGAGCAAATAGTTTAGGCCAATTCTACGAATAAAAGACATGGACTTTATCACGATGTTATAAACAGTTGTATTGTTTGCAATGAATTGTGCAGTTTACGCTATGCACTATTTACTATTTGTTATGCGTTACACAAGAATATAAGCCCAGCATAAGGATCTAAACTTTATTTACCATGAAAGGTAGCGAGCTAACCTTACTTGTTTCCACTATGGTACAGGTTATCTGATAAGGCCATAGTGTAGTCGTCATGGTAAGACTTTAAGCTTTCATCGTAAAAAGTGTATACAATCGAGTTTTTAATTATTGTTTTAACATTATATTTTTTCCGTTGAAACAATTTATAAACAATCTTTAGGCTCTAGAATAAACATTATTTAGAAGGTGGCTACAAAACTTTTATCATAAAATTCCGGACTTTTCTAGATTTCAGAAAACATTAAAAAAAGAAAATTCCAGACATAACCTTTTTACAGTTTTCTTAGTGGATGGGATTTTTTCGTTTATTATATTGATCATATATTTTCGAAAAATCCTAAGCTATCTAACATCAACATTCTTATTTACCTTCTTTTTCTAGTATTAAATGTTTTAGGTATTATTTGTGGCCTTGTGTAAGCGTGGATTAGAACAAATCCTTTAAATCATCTCAAGATTGATATTTCCCCAGAAATACATTTTGTTAGCATCGAGAAACAAAATTTCTCACTTTTATTTAAATTATTAGGTGCATAAATAATCAAGTATTTAAATTCCATGACTTTTCCAGGTTTTGATCAAATTCCCTGACATTTCCCTTGTTTTCCCTGATATCAAATAATTCCTGAGTTTTCTTTTTTTTTAAGACCTTCCTGACAATTTCATGTTATCAAAAAAACTAGCGATTGTGGAAGATTTTCTAGTATTTATAATCAAAACGTCAATAAATATTAGGTTTTTTTTCTAGATGCAACGAAAATTCTAGAAGTGCAAATGATTTTACATTTTAAAAAAATGAACCCTTAAGGTGGGCTAGGAAAACCCCTCGAGTTAAGGTGCCCCTGGCGTCATGTTTTCTAAAAGGGGGTGAACCTGGATTATCTTTCTAGTCAATTGAGTTCAAGTTAAGAGGAAAAACTTTTATTTCCCCCTGGACCCTGAGTTTGAAATCTATAAAATGAAACGTATCCCGCCAGAGAGCGCACTGGGATTTTGAGTGGTGGGGTGGGGTTTCAGCCCCCAAAGCCCCCCCCCCCCCGTGGGTGCACCCCTGTATCCTACCCTACCTACGACTTGCCCAAGTCCCACAATTTTCGACTTAATATTAAAATCCTTAACGACATTTGTAACTTTTATGCAGCGGTCCTGTGGAGTTACTGGTTTGTGCACCCCTGTGGGAAGGTGAACACGAGTTCTTGTAGACCAATGGCTTATCAGTGATTGTTGGGGTGTGTGACATTCTCCACGTGCCACCTCTTATAACGGCAAAGGTCTTGTCTCGCACGTTATCTTGTGTGTTTGTGATACTGTACCACTCAATCGCTTGTACACCCACATACAATACAAAATGGACTAAAATCGCAATGCTTTTAATCTTGCGACGAACCTATAGGATACTGGTAGGAGGGAACCTTAAAAATAAATTACAAAACACATTATTTTACAGCCAACATTGATAAGAGTTTTTACTTTTTTAAATAGTTTTATTTAATAGTTATTGATACTATTTATTAATAATTGCAGTTTAAAATCACGTGATTTTACTGCATAAATATATGATAACTGTTCAGGTAAATTAGAATTTAAATCACTGTTAAAGATCCTTCCCATAACCCCAATTTTCTAGCGGTGATACCCTGATAGTTGGAATAACAATTTAGAAAATTCAAAACATTGATAACATTTTTACTATATTATTTGTATTATTTTATATAAGGGCCTATATTGATAATATCTATCAAAAATACATGAATATATAAAATTGTTTTAGTTACTACCAGAATCAGGGGATATCTGAAAAGCTAGAAAAAGTTACTAGATTACTTCACTCATATTTTAGTAATATTCATAATAGTTGTAGTAAGGAGAGATATGAAATTGTAATATAAAGAACGTACTTAGATGTTACATTCCATTTACTTAAATTAAATGTAACATCTAGGTATGTTCCTTACATTACAATTACATATCCATATGTTAAGTCACGTGACCTGCGACTGTCACTTCTGATATATATTAGCGACAACTATAAAATAGCAATAAGAGCTAGGTGGGTAGCGTGTCGGTCTATTGAGCTAAGGGTCCCGAGTTTGATTCTCGGCATGGCCGACAAATTTATCATTGGTGAAAAGTGGGTTTACCCCTTCATAGGGATGAATTAACAGCCTGGGGACTGGATGTTGTGCCTGTCCTAGTCTTAAGTTATATTACAAGGCATATGAAGCTACGACATGCCAAGAAAGCCGGTAGTGGAAAATATATGGTGTAAATAAAAAATTGACCCAGGCCACAGGCTGGAAACAGTAATGGATGCAAATATATTGGTATTTTCTAAAAAAATATGTCATTCGTAAGAAAAGCAAGGTTTAAACCAAACTGAACTATACCGCATGAGGGCAGAAAGAGGGGCGGATATTACGGTTTTTAAGGGGGGAACCCTCATATAACACAACAAATTCGACAAGGCTGCTTTATCTTAATTATTTTTATAATTATCAGGGAAAAATTGTGAACTCGTACCAGTTGGAAAAAAGACGGTGCAGGCTATCCCAAACTTTCGAACATTTCTATTTGCAAGTAGCGAATGGCTTTTTTTTTTCTATTTAAGTTTTAAATAAATGGTTCGAGGATGCCCTAAAATTTAAGATTTTCAGAAACCGTAAAACAAGTCTTAAATATATTTTAGAGCTTTTTTTTTTTAATCTTACAGACTAAACCACAAATTAGGTGATAATGATACATTGTGTAGCCGGCCTTTTAATTCAAAAACAAAAATATTCTCTCTGTGTATGTGTATGTATATATATATATATATATACACACACACACACACACACACACACACACACACACACACATGAGGTCAAGTTAATCTACCCCCTACCTCAAATGAACGCTTTAACCACGCTTGGAGAGCGTCACAATCTCAATCTGTGAGTTGGCGCCATCTACAGTCCAATTTTCATAGAAAGAGCCTTTTATAAAACACTAACCTATTTTTTTTGTGGCCAATATTGGTAACATTTGACAATAATATCAGTGAAATTTTTTATTGATAGTATCTACAGTAGCCCTATGGCTTCTTTGGTGCTGACTGACAGTTCACAGCTGACTTCTGACAGTCAACATTTAGGTACATACCTAAATTTTGACTGTCAGAAGTGACAACTGCTAAACACATGTTTTTTGCAGATCATATGGTTCGGCGTAGGGATACATAATTTGGTCTGGTAGCTTTTCAAAGCCGTCAGAAGTCAGCTGTGAGCTGTCAGTCAGCACCACAAAAGCTAAAACTGAGGTATATCAAAAGTGACAACTGGAGAAAAGATGACTTGACGTATGAATGCGGAAAAGAAGATCTAGTGGCTTCTCTATCCGTCAAGTCACTTCCTATGAAAACTGGACCTTCTGAGGATTGATCACATCTGTTACTGACCTCTCAATGAGCTGCGAGTAGGGCCCGTTCCTGTAGAGACGGTCCCTGGTTCGACCCCTGAGCGGGTCAGGCGCGGTCACGTGGTAGGCCGGGGCTGGCCCCCGCCTGAGGTAAGCGTCTCCTTCCCTCCGCTCGTAGAAATGACTAGACCGCTCAAAGGAGGCATGATCTTCCGGGGGCCTGAAACACAACAAAGGGGGCGGCGCCGCTCAGTCAGGCTGTTCCGATTATCCGGGCAGGGGATCAATTTCCTCCGGGTCAGTGTTTCCCACACTGGGGTACACTGGATGTGCAACGTACACTTAGCTTATCCTAAAAGGTAGCAAGCCTTACCTTGATGGGTCAAAGCGAGGGTCGGCCACTTTTTTTTTAAATAACGAAGATAATTATAATATTAATCCGAAGAGCAGCGCCTCAGCCCAGACTGGGCTGGAGTTTTTTTAAATAAGTTCAAAAAGCCGAAGTTACAGAGTCAAAGAACCGCATTTAAATGTCCAAATAACCACATTTAAATGTTCAAAGAGCCGAAGTTAAATGTTCAAAGAGCCGCATTTAAATGTCCAATGAGCCGCAGTTACATGTTCAAAGAGCCACATGTACGTGTTCAAAGAGCCCAAGTTATCCGTTCAAAGAGCCGCAGTTATACGCGTTCAAAGAGTCCGAGTTATGTGTTCAAAGAGCCGAAGTTACATGTTCAAAGAGCCGCAGTTACGTGTTCAAAGAGCACAAGTTACATGTTCAAAGAGCCCAAGCTACCCGTTCAAAGAGCCACAGTTACATGTTCAAAGAGCCCAAGCTACCCGTTCAAAGAGCCACAGTTACATGTTCAAAGAGCCCAAGTTACATGTTCAAAGAGCCCAATTTACCCGTTCAAAGAGCCGCAGTTACGTGTTCAAAGAGTCCAAGCTACATGCTCAAAGAGCCGAAGTTACATGTTCGAAAAGTCGCAGTTACGTGTTCAAAGAGCACAAGTTACATGTTCAAAGAGCCGCCGGTTGCCAGCCCCTGTGGTAGACTATGAGCTACAGATTAAGAACCATGATGATATCGTACCAAGGTAAGACTACCTTTCAGGGTAAACGGAGTGTACCACAGAGTTGTGTTATCATATAAAAATGTGTTTTGATAGTATGTTAGTAGGTCTGACGAACAAATTAATACAGATTTTGACTTGACGTCACTAACTTTTATAAGCCTTTCCTGTCGCGGCTTTGTTTAGCCAACCACTAGAACTCAATTAAAAAGAGTTGGAAATAACGTTTGTACTTTACATCAGATGTGTCAAAATCGTTTGATCATGAGGGACACATTGAAATTCTAAATTATATAATTATGTAGGTAGATCGCTATGTATTTTCTTAGTTAAAATTAATTACAACTATACCTCAGTTTTAGCTTCTGTGGTGCTGACTGACAGTTCACAGCTGACTTGTGACAGTCAACAGTTAGGTATATACCTAAATTTTGACTGTCAGAAGTGACAATTGCTAAAGACATGTTTTTTGCAGATCATATGTTCGGCGTAGGGATACATAATTTGGTCTGGTAGCTTTTCAAAGCCGATAGAAGTCAGCTGTGAGCTGTCAGTCAGCACCACAGAAGATAAAACTGAGGTATAGGTTGAAGATTAAAAGAAATAAGTAGTCCCTGTATAAGACAAACCCTATTTCACTATAAAATATAGTCTAGGATTTTTTTACAACCATGATGTGATTATTAGATTTTAAATGTTGTGCTAAACTCTTTTTTTTTATAAATGCTGAGAAATATTATGTGTTCTTAAGCTGGTACACCTAGTTTATTTAATATCCTGTTCACTTTCGTGTGAGAAAACAAAATGTTAACATGTATGAGTTGCCAAACCCAAATTGCGTGCGCACATAAGGCCGTAGCCAGCCAATAATTCCGGGGGGGGGGGGGGGGGGGGGGCGGGGGGGTTAGGTGGGCACATCCCCCAATTGCTGGAGGCTAGAAAAAAAATTCTAAATGATAAACAGTTATAGAAGCTATCTGAAGTGCTTTGTTTGGCAACATAACACCATAACTGCCTAAGGCTAGACAAAATTCTGAATATAGAAGCTCTCTGAAGTGCTTTTTACGGTAACACAGCCTACTAGTTTGTACTTGTGCCTTAATTTTGATATTGTTTGAACAGTGAATAAAGCCATATATATTTTGTTCATTAAATTTCAGGGTGGGGGTGTTTGAACCCCCCAAAACCCCCGACTACGGCCATGTATATATAGGGTCGGATTGCATGATGGATCATCATCATAAGGTCCGCGAGCCACACAAAATCGTGTATGGGGCCGCATGCGGCCCACGAGATTGAAACTCCTGCTTTGTGTGATAGCAGGTATTTATTTCCTCTGTTAAAAAAATTGGAGAGCTAAAAGGGGGTTCGTTGGTCAGACTATGGGCCCGAAAGGGGTACACAACAAGCGAAAGTTCGGAAAGAATATTATACTCGATTTACTAGAATCGATCAAAAAATAAATCAAAATTGAGTGTATAGCGTAATCATTAGATTTATAAAAAAACTATTGGGCGTTTAGTTATTATTATTTTAATTCCACTGAATAACCGGTCCCGTAGTATAGTCAGCGAATCTGGCCCATTTACTCAGGGGTCACGGGTTCGATTCCCGGCTGGTAACACGGTACATTTTCCCGAAAGGGGAATTTACCACAACGGTCACCAGGGTGTGGTTGATTAGTCTTAGGTTTAAGTGTTTCTATTGGTTCCACAACCTCACAATCACCATCACCATCATCATGCGGACACGTAAAGAGCCTCCATGGAAAGGATGTACGATTAGTATACTCCATTCACGGTAGGAATTACTCTCCAAGAGGTCTTTATTCCTACCAATATCTCACTATATAATAGATTTCTGGTAGGGAAAAAGACCTTTAAGAAAACAATTCCTACAGTGAAAAGACTTTATATTCGAGCGTCCCCTGGGCAACGTTACATTAGTATGCCCTACTGACTAAACTTTTCACAAAGTGAGCTATAGATTGATGTAGCCCAGACACGCGTGTATGTATGTGTGTGTGTGTGTGTATAATAAATTTATATTCCCGTAAATAATTCCGAATTCATAGATTCGACTTTTGAAATATCGATTCTAAGGATCGACTCAACGACTTTTAACAAACCGTCTGAGTACTATTTTACAGATATATTTGAAAAAACCCAGAAAATAATGTTGGTTTACTTGCGGGTTAGCAGCCAGCCAGTCTATAGAACCTATATTTAATTTGAACTTAAAATAAAATGGGCTTATATTATCTAGAAAAATGTAGGGCTTACAACTTAATCTTAATCATGTTATTGGGTATTAAATTGAGTATATTTTGGTAAATAACAACTCAAATAGACCTAGTAAATAGTACTAAAACCAACTTCACTGGTGGCCGCATATTCTAAGGCACCACTCTCTAGATTTCGATGACAGGGAGACCTAGGTTCGAATCTAGGTCGGGTGTACCGAGTGATGGTTTTCCACTTTACCTCAACGCAAATGCTGTTTCACTTCCTTTAAATATAACCTCCATAATCCATAAAACCACCAGCGTAACTAGTACATAAGCGTATAGCCCAAACGGGTAGTAATACAGGGTGCTAAAAAAAATCCACTAAAAGCTAAAACCCAATACATATACTCCATTCACGGCAGAATTACTCTCTGAAAGGTCTTTTTTCCTACCAAAATCCTACCATATAATAGCTTTCTGGTAGGGAAAAAGGCCTTTCAGAAAACAATTTCTACGCTGAACAGACTTTACGAAAGGAAAACACAATACAATTTGATATAATTTTTGAAATATACTTTTGGCGAGCCCTGGTGCGACAATGGTAAGGTTTCAGGTTAAATACGAAACGTGCACACACACCCTGACCACAGCGCGATACAGGACAACCAGCGACACACAACGCCACGTGTGGAGAGACTGACGTCTGCACAGCGCCCCGCGTTGGTACTGAAGGGGGGGTGTTCAAATATAACGACGCCCCAGCCGTCATAAACACACGCTTCGACAGCGTCCAAAACTCTCTCTCGCCACGGCGCCAGAAATAACTCTCCCCCCTCCCCCCCAATTTGTGGAAGGGAGAGAGGTAGAGCGGGCCTGGCAGACCCGACCGTTCCACAGTTTTGAAATTGCGGAGGAATTACTGCAACAGAAGACTTATTTTATCTCAGTATTGGCACCAGGTGGCCCCCTTCCCCTCTTTCCAGCACGTAGGTGTACAATTGAGATGTGCCAAGGAGGGGAACATACCTGCCCCTCTTCCACCCGCTACCATTTAAAACTCCGTTAAGAGGGGTCAAGATGTGACAAGGAAGGGAACACATACCTGCCCCTCTTCCACCCGCAACCATTTAAAACTCCGTTAAGAGGGGTCAAGATGTGACAAGGAGGGGAACACACAAACCTGCCCCTCTTCCACCCCCAACCATTTAAAACTCCGTTAAGAGGGGTCAAGATGTGACGAGGAGGGGAACACAAACCTGCCCCTCTTCCACCCCCAACCATTTAAAACTCCGTTAAGAGGGGTCAAGATGTGACGAGGAGGGGAACACAAACCTGCCCCTCTTCCACCCCCAACCATTTAAAACTCCGTTAAGAGGGGTCAAGATGTGACGAGGAGGGGAACACAAACCTGCCCCTCTTCCACCCCCAACCATTTAAAACTCCGTTAAGAGGGGTCAAGATGTGACAAGGAGGGGAACACACAAACCTGCCCCTCTTCCACCCCCAACCATTTAAAACTCCGATAAGAGGGGTCAAGATGTGACGAGGGGAACACACAAACCTGCCCCTCTTCCACTCCCAACCATTTAAAACTCCGTTAAGAGGGGTCAAGATGTGACAAGGAGGGGAACACACAAACCTGCCCCTCTTCCACCCCCAACCATTTAAAACTCCGTTAAGAGGGGTCAAGATGTGACGAGGAGGGGAACACAAACCTGCCCCTTTCCACCCCCAATCATTTAAAACTCCGCTAAGAGGGGTCAAGATGTGACGAGGAGGGGAACACAAACCTGCCCCTCTTCCACCCCCAATCATTTAAAACTCCGCTAAGAGGGGTAACTAAAGACCTACCTTATGAGTTTTAAACATATGATCGAGGGAGACGAAGAATCCCGCATTAACAGGCCTGGTTTGTAGGACATCCAGTCCGGGGATGGATGCCCCGTTGTCGCGCTAGCAGGACACGGAAGGCGGTGGGGTTGTTTACCCAAACACGCGGCGATGAACATTTTCCACAGTGGCGGCTTGAGGTCTACTACTAAGATGGTGAAGCTGCTGGGGGGGGGCACGACGACGACGACGACTAGAGACTTTTACACAAATACATCAAATAATGTGTTGGTGTGACGAGTGTTGTTTGGGGAAGACAGAGGGTTGGGGGGAGGGGGGGTTGTTACCAAATTCTTGAGCCAACCTTTTATGTTAATCATTTAATTAATGATATAGGTACCGGAAAATAAAATCCAAACAAATAATGGTAGGCCTAATAAGAGATGAAAAGTTGTCAGTACAATGTTCAAATCATTCAATCCCAAAGGGAATGTAATCGTAAAGGATTCGATAATAATAATTTGTTCAGTACAGTAGAACCCCGATTCATGGATTATTCTGTTTCATATCGCCGCACAGCTGACGTAGTTAAATTAGGAGTTTATAAGTATAAAGAGCGCGGAATGATTCCCTCAATTCATGTAAGAAATGAACCACTCGTGTTTGGGCTACATCACTCATAGCCCAGTTTGGGGAAATATTATCCAGTACTAATGTACTGTTGCCCAGGGGACGCCCGAATGTACTAATCGTACATCCTTTCTGTGGAGGGTCTTTCCATGTCCCGATGATATGAGATGAAGGTGATAGTGAGTATGAGGGTGTGGAACCAGTGGAAACACTTAAAACCTAACTTAAGACTAACTAACCAAACCCTGGTGATCTTTGGGTAGTTCTCCTCTCGGGATAAATATCCAAGGTACAAGCCGGGAATCGAACTTGGGGGGGGGGTCCCTAAGCTTATGGCCAGGTGAACTGACCATTACACCACGGGGTCAATTACCACAACAGTAAATAACGTGTATCCAAACGAGGGAGTCAGTCGGCAGTGTGTATCACTTCAAAAGATGGGCGGAGAGAAGTCAGTTCTGTAACATTTCACCTATCAGGATGCTACCCGCCCGTCGCTGGTCGTAAAACGGCGGGAGACGTCTTTTTTGTGTCAAATACTATTCTCTCTCTCTCTCTCTGTATGATCAAACTATCAGGGTTATCGACCATGAGAACTAACCTAGATACTAATTAGTCTCGATAATCGATCTCGATGGTCTTGGGGTGAAGTGGTCGACCCAGGACCCGGTATTCGTGGGTTCAAACCAAGCCGAGGTCAACTGATTTTTCTTGAGCGATAGAAATCCGTTGCACAACTTTCTTCGTAGGGCAAGTAAAGCCGTTGGTTCCATGTCGATTGTGGTGTGTAAAATAACTATGAGAGGTTATGTGAAAATATCTTTCACGGACAAAATTGGTAAGCCCTGTTTCTGGTGTTACCGTCCTTAAGGTGACCGTCTCGGTAAGCGAAAATTGCCGCGCAAACGTTAAAATCTAACATAATATATATATAATTCTAAGGTGCGTCATTTTAAAATTAGGTTCACGCCAAAATAAAGTCGAAATATCTCAACAGGGCTCTTTTTCGTTAACAATTCCAAGTTTTATCAATAGAAAAAAAAAAAAGCTTGAAAATGCGACATTAGCCTTTTTTCAAAGACTTTTTAAGCATATTTTGCGGCGATTTGAGACTGAACTTGATGAAAAAGGACTCAGGATTTTGCCTTTCTCTAACAAAATAAGTTAATAGGCTTTACAAGATAAAATGTTATATTTGATAACTAGCTGCGAGCTTTCCTCTTTACTTTGAGATAATTTTCGTAGTCCCCCCCCCTTCTTTATTATTAACATGACAAAGGGGTGTTGTAGGTGAAGGACAAACAGGAGTATTACCTCAGACAGAATAAAGAAAGTAGTTCCAGAAAATGACACATACCATTGTATTATTTAGTCATGTGGCTTGACAGTGAGTGAATGATACTTTCTCGCTGATCGAGGCGGCCGCCTTGAAATCAATGGATTCGTTTGTGGGGAGGGTTTAGTTTCAATGACCAACCAAGTGGGGTCCATTGATTTTCCCGCGGGAAAATTTGAAAATGTAAGTACCGCAAAATGCAAATGCATTCAAAAGAAATACAATAATATCCAATAAAATTTAACATTTCTAAAAATGTTCATAATTCTGTAATTGTTACGACTATTAAGTTTTTTTTAAGAACGAAGTTTATTCATGCAATGCAAGTTTCAATAAATTGTATTTTCGAAATTTAATTTATAAAATTATTTTATGAGCAAAAATCTGAAAATTCAAATAAGCAACTTACACCCACTCTTCAACTCATAAAATCACTTTTGAAATAATTCACTTCTTCATCCGCTGTAACTGACACCTCTGGATGTACAGTAGCCCCGTGGCTTCTTTGGTGCTGACTGACAGTTCACAACTGCTTCAAGTCAATCATTTGTATTCAGATTCAATGGTTCGGACAGCTAGGGATACATATTTTGGTCATAGTTGTTCAGCAAGGGGTCATAAGGTCTGGACTTAGAGACTGTCAGTCAGCACCACAGAAGCCATGGGTATATGTACATGGAGCCCATTGAAGTCTGTCTTCCTTGTAGAGTTCCTCTTGTATGATCTCAACAGTTTTAGGGACGAGAAATAGGTAGGTGGGTAGCGAGGCCTGTGGGGGGGGGAGGGGGGCCTAACCCTGAAACCCCCGCCCCGCCCCTTGTAAACTTACTAATAAAACTTGGTATATTTCGAATGCATTTTCTATTTAAAATAGCAGTATTTTTCCATCTCCCATCTCTAGTCCTTTCCCTGATGACGCGAAGGACGTGTGTATTTATAACTTTGAGCGGTCACTCCAGTGAACAACAAAAGCTAAAAAGACTCACTCACATGATCATTCTCGTTCGTCCTGTAGGTCAAGTGACCGCTTGACCCTGGGCACAGAGGTCACAGAAAATGAAACAACTTGAGATCAGCTAGAGTGGATTCGCGGTAGGAAATATATATATATATATATATATATATTATATAATTGTAGACAGCTTGTTATAATTCTCACACATCCCAAAACAACCAACTGGGTTTTATTTTTTAATATATTAATAACATAATAATTAAATCCACTTATTTTATTTTGCAGACAAAGCAATTTGTGCAATTGATTTTTTTTTGAAATGCTAAGCCCATTTCGTTTTAATAATTTAAAATAATTAATTATTTTTCAATAATATATAACAGGTAGATTAGAATTTGAATTAGACAAACTTAGTATAGGTCGTGGATAAACAAATTGTATTGAATACTTTAAATAAAATACCTTTAATAACATTTATTTAACAATTATAATGATTAAATAAAACATATCCTTTAGAAAAATTTAGTTGACGTTGTTTATTGTTTGTGATTATTAAAAATAAATATTGCTTTTATGTAATAGGCTACTTACTCTAGCCTATTATTATAATATTGATACACAGTACACTAGAATCGCGATTAACCGCCTTCGATTAACCGGCCCTGTTCTCAGTAACATGTGCGTTTTAAAATAAACAAACCGGTACATATATCCACTAGATACAACATTTACTGAATTTATAATGCAAGTAATCCATTGGACGCTCTATTTTCACTTTTCTCGTTTTGTAGATGAAACCCCATTTCCAAAATAAATTACTGTATAGTAAAGATTTAAAAAAAAGTATTTCTTGTTTGGATGTAATATCCCCCTACAATTACTGTACATTCCTATTTTAAATCGCAATCGTAAAATGGGCAGATTCTATTAAAACAAAGTTAAATGTTCTGTGATTTTTTTTTTAGGTAGGCAAAACAGAGTGCAATTTTTTTTACACTAGGATTCCATACTATCCGGCTTTTCCGTTATCCGGCCACTTCTTTAGGCCGGATAATCGCGACTCTAGGACATTTTCAATGAAAAGTAACAGTCTTGATTTACGGGAGTAAGCTCCTAACTAAAATGTATGTTAAGTCATATAATTTATGACTTAACTTAATTTTATTTACCTTTTTATATATTATATTAACTATTTTGCTCTCACAAACATTCGCTATCATATTATAATTAACTAGTTAATTGTTGCATTAGTGTTTTCCTTTATTATAGAACTCTTTCTACGTTCTTTTAAATATTAAAATTTAAATATCTTTCACTTCATCCCGAATAATTACTAAATTCACTTGAGTGGTTAAATCAGTCAGCATTCCATAGTCAATTAAAATACCCTCATCCAAACATAAAAAATTGTTAAAAAAACCTTTAAAACCCAACATAGCTCGAATGGGTTGGGCTTTATTTAAAAAAATTAATCTGTTGTTTTTTCAACCCTAAATGCATGAACACGGTAGGAAGAATAGTAGCTGACATTTATAAGCGTAACTAAAACTACTTCATTTATTCATAGGTCAAGTCATGTTATATGCAACTGTCACTTTTAATATATATTATAAATATCAACAAAATAATAGTAAAAACTTATTTGAGTTGACTGTACTGTATTTATTTTCTAAGCATCTCATTCTACCAGAATTCTCCAAGGGGGTTTAGAATTTTTTGTTTTGTTTTTTGTAATGCTCTCAATATTAAGAGGACAATAGCCAAATTGTTGTTTACACTTGCAATCAGACTAGGTTTCAGGTGACTGGGAGACAGGAGTTCGAATTCCAGGCAGGTGTAATAAGGCTATTTTTTCCCCCACAAAAAGAATTTCCCACAACCCCTCCTTGCAAATTAGGGTACATTTCTTCTAAACTCTACCTTCTTATTACCGACCACATTAGTGTAAATTAGTGGACAATCCGAACGGTGGTAGGACGCGAGACAGAATAAAACAATACAATTATGGTTTTTAATCATTTGTCAATTTAGTGATAACAATAAGTACCATAAATATTTTTGACTTAACTTATGAACATAAGAGCTATGAGGATGATGAGTTTGGGGATAAAGGTACTCGCATTTGCGCGGCGGGAGTGTGAAGAAACCGTTTCTAAGGAAAACTCCTCTCTGAAAGCCTCTGATGAGATTTGAACACCCAACTCTACGTCAGCGGCAAAAACAAGAATAGATGAGCTTGAAGTTTAGTCCGCGGGCCCATCATTACATGAAAAACACTCAAAATTAATAACTTTCGGCCGCAATTCCACTATAGTTGTGACAGGGTTGGCGAACCTATGGCACGCGTGCCCACAGTGGCCCGCAAGAAGATTTTCTTGGCAACGAGGCATTTCACTGCTGTCATAAGTATGTTTCGATCGACAAACCTAGACCGTATTTTTGCTAATTGATACCCCTCCTCATTCCTAAAGAAATTAAGTTCAACCGCCACTGCTTATGTGAATGTACTTCGAGACCTTCGTGATGGTGTGTTCAGTCAGCGTCAGCATTTAAGTTACATTTTTTTGCGGCAACAAAATCACTAAATTATTTTTGCAGTTTGGCACGTTTTTTTTGGTGACAAACAATGGAAACTTGTGTAGGCAAAATGTAATAATAACAAAGTGAGTGAGAGAGAGAGAGGAGTGTGTGTGTGTGTGTGTGTGTGTGTGACCAAGGATATTTTAAGTTAACTGCGAAAAAAAAAATCCAAAGAATTTACACGCTCAAACTTATGGAAAAGCCTTTAAAAAATGTTGAACCAATTTTATTGAGAAATTTAAATTATTTCAATTAAATCAATGAGGACGATTAATGTGAGGTAGCATGATGCTATTTTATATATAATTAATTTTTTTATAAGTGGGACAAAAATTACATCAAACATGCAATGTATATAATATAACACACAAAAAGGAGAAATAGAGAAAGAGGGAAAATAATAGAGGAAGAGATATAGAGAAAGAAAAAAAGTTGAAACACAAAACTTATTATTAAATCTCTTTTTTCATTGCTAAATTCAAGGTAACGCTGAGTTACATCGAGTCAAATAGGCCTCCGTGAAAGAATATTTATTTAGTTTCATCGTTAATTTCAGGGAATTTTTTTTAATAAAGTCGAGAAAAATTCTGTTCGTTAAGAAACATAAATGAATTAAAATTTTAACTTGTTTATAAATACATTTAAAATGTTGTTTGCTAATCACTTACCCGACTAATATTTTCTGATACAAAAGTTCCACCTTACGTAGTATTAAAAGTAAAACAACTCTAGAAACAAACAATGGCTAGTATGCATGTAACACTGGCTAGTATGTATGTAACAAACAATGGCTAGTATGTATGTAACAATGGCTAGTATGTGTGTAACAAACAATGGCTAGTATGTATGTAACAAACAATGGTTATTATGTACGTAACAATGGCTAGTATGTATGTAACAAACTATGGTTAGTGTGTATGTAACTATGGGTAGTATGTATATAACAATGGCTAGTATGTATGTAACAATGGCTAATATGTGTGTAACAAACAATGGTTAGTATGTACAAGGCCGTAGCCAGCAAATAATTTCAGGGGGGGTTTGGTGGGCACATCCCCCAAATGCCGGAGGTTAGAAGAAAATTCTAAAAATGATGAATAGTACTAGAATTTATCTGAAGTGTTTTTACGGCAGATAACGCCCTAACTGCCGGAGGCTAAGAAAATTCTAAATATTAAACACCTCTAGAAGCTCTCTGATGTGTTTACTATGGTAACACAGCCCCCAGATTTATACTTGTACCTTAATTTTTATACTGTTTGAACCATAAATAAAGCCATATATATTTTGTTCATAACATTTCAGGGGCGGAGGGGGTTAAACCCCAAGCCTCCTCCCCCCCCCCCTTGACTACGGCCTTGAGTATGTATGTAACAAACAACGGGTAGTATGTTCGTTCTGAAAGGTCTTTTTTCTTACCAAATTCTTGCTTTTGGCAAATACAACAGTACCTGTAAATAAAACTCCTCGGGAAAAAAAAAAAAACATAAGGTAAGAAGTTCCCTGTGCTAGCGTGTTTTATGTTTTGGACCGCGTTTTGCTACCCGTCCGGGTTATATACGCTTATGGGTTAGAGATGATGAAGGTTTAATTTAGCGGAAGTGTATCCGCATTTGCCAAGAGAGTGTGAAACCGTTGGGAGGGGTGGAGGGGGAGCACCTGCGTAAACACGACCGAGATCGAACCACGACCTCCCCTTCAACGCCAGTCCAGTCTATGGCGAGAGTGACACCTTAGACCATGCGGTCATCACCGAAGCGGGTACTAGCAGTGTTCGATTCGACATATTTTCTCTTAATTTCAAAAACAAGTACCTTTGGAAGTACTTGTTTAAAACGATAGTACCTATTGGTGTACTACCGCCTGTTATGTAGGACAAACAGCAAGCAAGATTACTGACCTAGGCTCAGGGCCGTTTTAAGAAAATGTGACGCCCGGGGCAGAAAAAATGTAAGCACCCTGCCCTTTGTACGGCAGTTTTTCAATTTTAGCACTAAATCGTTATTATACATTGATATGTACTCGATACTTATGTTACTTAATAATTTCTCATGTTTTATAGAATAATGATCAAGCCATTAAATGACCGTACTTTATTAAATGCATAGAATCAATCCAATTAAGTAAACAAAAGTAAATTCCTCTTTGCACCAATGCAGTGTTAGTTGTATGTAGACCGACAACGGTAGCACAAGGGTGACGTATTCTACTGTCGTACAGCACATTACCAGAATAACGTAAATCTTAAATTACATAAAGTTAGGGTTGTCAGCAATATAGAATGGAATCCTATCACTAAGCCAATACTTGTTGCTGTTAATTATCTGTACACTGTTTAATGTGAAATTTAGAATAATAACCGTAGCCTAATTGAATTTAATATTTTGGGGGGGGGGGGGGAAATGTGGCCCTCTGGAATATGTGACCCAGGGCAATTACCCCCTTTGCCCCTCCCCCAGGACGAAACCCTGCCTAGGCTAACATTATTCCTCCCTTATGACCCTCCCCAATATTGCCTTGTAAAATAATTATTTAAAAAAAAATCCTATATACAATAATATTTGAGAGAAATCAGTGTTCTATATTTACCACAACCAGTAGGTATATAATTATAAGTTGGTAAAACTTGCTTACTATTTAGGAAACAAACGTTCAGGACTTAAACAATTTAATTACTTAAGAAACAAGTTGAAGATCGTGGAAGGTCAAATAAAGTTTATGAATGTTTAATTAGATTAAATTTACGTCACAGCAAATGTGAGACACAAAGAAGGAATTTTGTAATTATTAAAAAGAGGCTCTTTTAATTATTCTTTAAGAAGTGTTTTTAAAGTGCGTTTTCTGAACTGACTAATCATACCATGTCAGCACAATTATAAACCAACTTTAATTTAGAAAATACACAACACCCTGTCCCCAGGCCGTTGATTCATCACCTGCGAAAGGAGAAACGCATATTACTACAAATATATTATTTTCAGCCACGCTGGGAATCGACCCCGGGACACCCTTTAATTCAGTAGACATCTGTCGGGCGTAGTTATAAATTATAAACGTGCTCCGTTTATACAGTAGTTCATGTTATCATATTCAAGTGATAGCAAGGCTTACCCGATTATGTGGTCGAATGGTCTAAGGAGTCACTCTCGCAATGAGCTGGACTAACGATGACGAGATGATCGGGGTTCGAATACCGGGCGGGTGTACAGAGGATGGATTTTCCTAAAAATGGTTTCCACTCTTTCTCCGCGAGAATGCGGGTACACTTTTAAATTCAACCTTCATCCCTTACACATTTCCGTGCAACCCGAACAAGTATTAAGACACGGTGCTAAAAGAAAATATACGCAGAGGTGGTTGGAGGGGAGGGACGACCGAAGCTAGCGTTTATGGAGCAAGTTTGAAGGTTTTACGTGTTTTGACTTCAAAGAATATAATTTATGTTTGTTGACTCGAATATCAAACAGGATGTCATTACGTTTCCGGTGTGTCCATCAATGACTTTTTAACAATGTATACGTACCATTAAAAAAAACAAGAACATTTCAAAATGGCTTTCAAAAGCTTTGCTGTCGATAAATCGTTGCTTCATTTCAAAGCGTTCCAAATCTCAAACATCAGAGCCATTTGAAAACATTTAATAAAAATAAATATATATATATAAAAGGAGTTTCAAGGTTCAAGTCCTAAGTAAAATATACATTATTTTTTGCTAAACTTTGCTAATTGTGTTTATTGTTGGATTCTCGGTGATGATACGGATTAACCTATACAGTATTTAAGGGTGTAGACAGCTAATTTTTCTAAAGGTTGTTCGCTAGAAAATGTAGCTATAGCCAAATTTTATTTTACACATATGTAAAAAGACAGATACCCACGCTTTTATACACCCTCGATAGTATTTAAAATACTTGCGATCGGGACATTTACTTTGAAACCCCGATTAGATTCTAAACAACAAAGAGAATGCAATTTTACAAAAAGGGGGCAGGGAGGAGGGACGTTGTAATGACTTGTTTCGATCCAAATATAGAGATGTATAAGTAGGACTCGCAGCTGTGGGGTTTGAAGTCGGCCCTTTTTTCTTGGGATTTACGGCAATATCAAAACATTGCCTGGTGTAAATTATAACCTAATCTACACCCCAAAACATTGCATTGTGTATAATATAACCTAATCTACACTCCAAAACATTGCCTTGTGTATAATATATAATCTAATCTACACCCCCAAAACATTGCATTGTGTATAATATAACCTAATCTACACCCCAAAACATTGCCTTGTGTATAATATATAACCTAATCTACACCCCAAAACATTGCCTTGTGTTAATATATAACCTAATCTACACCGCAAAACATTGCAGTGTGTGTAATATAACCTAATCTACACCCCAAAACATTGCATTGTGTATAGTATAACCTAATCTACACCCCAAAACATTATATTGTGTATAATATAACCTAATCTACATCCCAAAACATTGCATTGTGTATAATATAGCCCAATCTACACCCCAAAACATTGCCTTGTGTATAATATATAACCTAATCTACACCGCAAAACATTGCAGTGTGTGTAATATAACCTAATCTACACCCCAAAACATTGCATTGTGTATAGTATAACCTAATCTACACCCCAAAACATTATATTGTGTATAATATAACCTAATCTACATCCCAAAACATTGCATTGTGTATAATATAGCCCAATCTACACCCCAAAACATTGCATTGTGTATATTCTAACCTATTCTACAGCTCAAATTATTGTTTTGTGTATAATCCAACCTAATCTACATCCAAAAACATTGCCTTGTGTATAGTGCCACCTAATATACACCACAAAACATTGCTTTGTGTATAGTACAACCTAATCTACATCTCATAACACAGCCTTGCGTATAGCCTAACCTAATCTACACCTCCAAAACATTGCCCTGTGTATAGTCCAACCTGATCTACACTCCAAAACATTGTATCGAGTATAGTCCAACCTAATCTACACTACAAAACATCGCCCTGTGTATATTCCAACCTAATCTACACCCTAAAACATTTTCATGTGTATTGTCTAACTTAATATACACCCCAAAATATTGGTTGTGTATAGTCTAACCTAATCTACACCTCAAAAAAACACTGTCTTGTGTATAGTCCAACCTAATCTACACCCCAAAATATTGTCTTGTGTGTAGTCTAACCTAATCTACACCTCAAAACTTGTGTAGAGTCCAACCTAATCTACACCCCAAAACATTGTATCGAGTATAGTCCAACCTAATCTAGACTACAAAACATCGCCCTGTGTATATTCCAACCTAATCTACACCCTAAAACATTTTCATGTGTATTGTCTAACCTAATATACCCCCAAAACATTGTCTTGTGTATTGTCTACCCTAATATACCCCCAAAACATTGTCTTGTGTATAGTCTAGCCTAATGCACACCTCAAAACATTGACTTGTGTATAATCCAACCTAATCTACAGCCCAAAACATTACGTTGTGTTTAATCTAACCTAATCCACCTACATCTTGGGGCTGGAGTAGAATGGTTTAAGCTCTAGGCCGAATTACAAGCTCATAGACGTCAAAAAATACTTTTTCTGGTTTAAGGGGTCATTAATACGTCGACATCCATCAAAATCTTGAGTTACATTTTTTTTAACAATCATAATTATTTCAACTTGAGGAGTGCGAGAAAGTAAAATATAAAATGAATACATTCTTACCTGCAGAGTGAAAATGACTCACAGAAATTCATGATCTGACAGCTACTTTCTCATGACTGCAATGATACATTGTCTGTCGTCATAGGGCTCAAACTCGATAACCCTCAAAATCAGTTGTCACTCGCCAAAATAAGATATCCTCCCAACCCTACCAGTGCCCCGACCGAATGTATCGAGTGCGCCTATAGACAATCATTCGTTCGGAAGTCGAAAAGACACGTGTGCGTAAATAATGCTGATGACGTCTTATCCCAGGGTGCAACACTGCTCTGCTAGTCGCACTCGCGTCGACAAGATGAAATAAAAGTTAAATGTTAAGTCCCTTCAAATTGACCTATGGTCAATATATTTTTCTACTAAACGTGACAGCTCCAAAGCAAATGAGATAGACTAGAAAGTATCCCTCAGTTTTCTTGTAAACGGACATATGACAACTAAAAAAATTAATTAAAAAAATTCAGCACCGCGTTTTACTATCCGTTTGGGTTATACTTTAGATGTGAGACAGAAAATTCTATTATTATTTCTGTAAAATAATTTTAACTGATTAAATGGAACTAATGTAATTGAGATAAGGATATCTCAAATGTCAACGTTTATACTTAAGATTAATTTAATAAATCATACTACAATTTTTTTTTATCCTCAATAAGATAGTTAAAATAATTTTAAGGGTGGCCCAGCATCCCCCCCCCCCCCCAAAGTCCACTCCCTACTTAAACCCCAACAACGCAAGCCACCACTGCGGAAAATATCCCGGAAAATTTTCATCTCTACGGCCTCAGTACACCCGACCGGGATTCGAACACAGATCTCGTCATCAGCAGTCCTATTTCAGTCGTTATGGCGGCGAAGGAAAGGAGAGGACTTTAGTTTATTATAAATTGTGCTATTTCTGTGGTTATTTTCGCGGAAAACATTTTATAAACTGTTGGCTCACTCAGGAGCATACATTTCGCTGGGATAACTTTATTAATAATAATAAAAAAAACTCCATGCGTGCGGCTAAATAGACCCAGACAAACGGAACGCTTGGAAGTCTGTACACCCCTGACCTTATAAAATGGCAACACCGCACTATGCAAGTGGCAGCAGTTTCCAGACCCCAACAAGTACACTCCGCGGCTGCGGGAAACTCGCTCACCACAGTCGTCGCAGGTTGCAAATAGACCTCGTGCCCTGTTGTTTTCATGTGTTTTATTTAGACCGTTATATTCCGCGCGAGCTTACTAAGCCAAGTTTTGAGGAATGAAAAATAAAACATGAAAAATGTGCGCACGTAAGAAGGCTCTACCACGGTCTAATTTTCATAAAAAGAAGCTTAACGGACCGCTTAGAAAGTTATTACATAAACTTCCACGTATTCATACGTCTAATCCTGTGACCTGCAGCTGTCGTCTTTTATATCAATATGTGATCTATAAAATAACACTAGTAATATAGTAAAATGTTATCAATTTGGCTGCAAAAAAAAGTGTTTGTATTTTTTAAAGGCCCTTTCTATGAAGATTGGACTGTATTACGTTCAAAAGAAGGATATACTAACCTCTTAATCCAAAGGGGAGCGAAAGAACGTTTCCTTTTCATTTATTTGAGGTATTTAACATGCACTTTCTGGACAGAGTGATTATATCTGCCCACGACTTACAGATTAACTTAAATCTACAACATACAACACATCAAGCCCCCGGCCGTTTATTCATCACTGTGAAATGGTAAATCCAGCATTTCACCCACGATAAAAAATGTCGGCATTGCCATGAATCGAACTCGGGACTCTCAACTCAGTAAATAAACACACTACCGACTGAGCTAAGGTGTTGTAATATGAGGTCGTTTGTTTTTGAACAAGTACATTAGGGTGGAAAGGATATGTG
Organism: Timema podura; assembly: GCA_033556935.1. Lineage (NCBI taxonomy): Eukaryota > Metazoa > Arthropoda > Insecta > Phasmatodea > Timematidae > Timema > Timema podura. Next base: position 22,870,082 of record JAVRXN010000013.1, on the reverse strand, counting down.
AGAGTCAAAAATATACGATAAATCATAGTCCCAACTGGTCAACTCAGCCGAGATTTAAACCTCGACCTATGTAATCTAGCCTGTTGCGAGTCTGACGACTTAAACCACCCATACGAATAGCAAAAACAAACGTACGGCACCTTTTTGTTTTGTGGGGGCGTGGACATGTATTTTAATGCATTAAATTTGTTAATTACTAATTAATATACTTTATACATTAAGGAGTTGGGAGTCGAACGCTTGGACTCCCTAGCCCGGCATATAAATGCCAAAATTTAAAAGAACTTTAGAAATACAGTACCGTTATATAACAGTTAAAATACATGTTTACTTGAGCACACGCGATAAAATAAATGATAAGAGCGAAAACCAATTAATCATTCATGACTCATAACTTTTAAGAGACTTTTCTTTTCTTCTATGAAATAGGTAGGCTAATATAACGTACCTAGCCCTTTTTTTTTACCAAAAATCTGCAACGATCATGTCAATGTTACAACAATGGTGTTATTGTCAGGCTTTAAATCTGATGCCAAAATTCATCTTTTATAATGATGTTGGCTTAGTGTGTGCCCACATGATGAGATCTCTCGTATGTGTGGTCCTTTTCGTGTGAGATAACAATTGTCCACATACGTATGTGCTGCCAAACATTACACACTGTATATTATTTAGTGAGTACATCCTAGAGTTTTTTTTGGGAATTGATCACCCATCGAAATAAAAGCGTACAGATTTGGTCCACCAACCTCACATGCCACATTTCTCCAAAATTATGTCAAATTCCTAAATATCGCATTCCAAAATGTTGTATTTCTAATTAAAAGTGCCACGGGGCCGTGAGCTTAACGTATGGTTGCCTAAACCAAGTCCGGGCAAATATTTTGGCTTAAGGGCCGTATTCTGTGAGAATTTAAATTTATGAATGGGCCACCAAAATAGAATACGATTTTTCGGAAGACGCAATTTATTAATTTATTAATCTCCTTACTAAATCACCATGAATTTAATTAATATTATTACGCAATTTATTGTTAAAAAAATTATAGACAAGATAAAAAAGGAAGACTATATCAAAATAAGTGATTCTAAATAAAAAAAGAACTTGATGAGATGAATACAATTTTGTTTTAATCTAACATCAGGTGTATATTTAGTAACATAAATTATAAAAACTGGTTGTGAATGTTGAACATTGGTGTGTTGAATAGAATTTTTCCCCCCTAAGAATATAGGCCCTATATATTTTAATTCTAGTATATTTAGCAATTTTTTTTTTCCCCCTGACGATAGAAGTTATGACTTGCAAGTTTGGCATGCCTGCCTTAAACCAGTGTTTCTCAAACTGTGGTTCGTGGCGGTGTTCCTGGTGGTACGCAAATTGGACATTGGAACGGTATGGTAAAATTGTATTAGTTTTCTCAAATAGCCTGTTATAGTTTTGAGACAAAATTGTTACGATTATTTTCGAAAACTACCCAACATTTAAACTATTCTTTATTTGAGAGCCTCAATGAAAAGCAAAACAACACCCCGAGAACAAATAGATGGGGGAGGGGGAGATTATGGGACATATAACAGGAAAAGATTCATCATAAAATTGAGGTCGACATTTTTTTACGGTTAGGCCAAACAATTTGTTTTTCTCTTTACTAAAAAAGTAAAAAAGTGAAACGAATCAAGATATTACAATATTGACAGCTAAGTTTTAGCTTGACTTTCTTCCACAAGTACAGTACAATTTTCATATAAAGAGACAACATTCACTAAATTTTTATTATATGATTAGTGTTAGTATTTTATTAATAATATAGGTATCAAAATTGACAGATCAAATGACTTTTGACTTAAACGTAGATTTAGTATGGTTTCTAGCTGCCAGATAAGGCTCTTCCTATGAGAATTGGACTTATACTCCATTCACGGTAGGAATTACTCTCTGAAAGGTCTTTTTCCCTACCAATATCCTACTATATAATAGCTTTCTGGTAGGGAAAAAGGCCTTTCAGAAAACAATTCCTACTTTAAATGGGTATATGAAACTTTGGACTTAAAATGTGTACAGTATATGAAACAAAATTTATTTACACATGCTGTATTTACTGTTTGATAAACACTTTTACATAAAAAAAAAGAAGTAAGGCTTCGACAAGTGGCAGGTTGGTGAACTTGGGCGGTCCGCTATTGTGGGAAAAGTTTGAAAAACCCTGCCTTAGACCATGCGGCCACCGAAGCTAGTATGGAGCTAAAAGTGTTTTCCCCCCTCTACTTCACAAAGTGTACACACGCGGTTAGCCCGGACGGGCGTTAGAAGACCCCGGGACACGCACCACAGGAGACCGAAGTTTTGGAACCGCGGCCGACGAGACTGAATGACACAGTACACGACGCCGATGGTTTGTTTGTCATATCATCTTAAGAGCCGAGGTGAAGAAAAGTCAGCCAGGCTTGGCCTTGTGTGTCGGCAGAGGTCACGTGATCCGGATCCCAGGTGGCGTGACTACCACGTCTGGGAGACAGGTACCTCCCCCCCTCCCCCCTTTTTCCCTCAAACACGCGTTCAAGTATTGTTCTGTAAAAAGGAGGAGGGGAAATAATTTTCTTCCAAGAAGGCAGAAAAATCTTGTAGCATACGTCATATAAAAATGGTTCCATGAAAGATCGGGCTTAATACCAGGTTCTGTTAAGGTTGATGGGTTTTTTTTAATAGTCAGATCGTCGCAGTGGATGCGGAGTATTTGTTGGAGGAGAAGGGATGCAACCTAAAAAAAAATTAACCCACTCCCCTTCCCGAACCCAGAAAATAATCCCCCAACCCCGGGAGTTTATACACCCCGCGTCTGGGCTACATTATCCGTGGAAATATTAGCCAGTACTAATGTACCGTTGCCCAGGGGACGCCCGAATGTACTAATCCTTTCCGTGAAGGCTCTTTCCATGTCCCGATGAGACGAGGGTGTGGAAACATTTAAACTTAATCAACCAGACCCTGGTGAATGGTTGGGGTAGTTCTCCTTTCGTAAAAAAATATCAACGGTACCATCCGGAAATCGCACCAGGGATCCCTAAGCTCGTAAGCCAGGTGCAAAGACCACTACATACACCACGGGGGACGGTTACCCTGGTAATATTCACCCACAAACAACCCCTCCTTTCCAGACATATTTGCCAGTCTTTAGATTTGTTTCAATCTCCTCCAAAACAATAGACAGTAAAGAGCTGAAAATGGATGTGCATCAAAACTCTAAAATAACTTCCAGAGGCATTCAATTGTCAAAAATGTTGACGAAAAGTTATCACTCAAAAGAAAGATGGTGAGGAGACATCTCCAAATAGATTCTAAACGAGTGTTCATTGGGTTTTTTTTTTTAGCACCGTGTCTTACTACCCGTTCGAAGTTATACGCTTATGTACTAATTAATTACACTAATGGTTTTAGGGATGAAGATTATATTTATATGAAGTGTACCGGCATTTGCGTGGCGGAAGATTGGAAAACCGCTTTGGGGAAAAAAACCTCAGTACATTCGAACGAGATTCGAACCTCAATCTCCACGTCATAAGCAGTCTAGTCTACTGTGAGAATAGCGCGTTAGACCATGCGTTACCAAAGTGGGTTTAAAGAAGTGTTGATTTTCAAAATAAATTTCCTGGTGAAGAACATCCAAGTTATATAATATATATTACATCCAAGTTATATATATATATATATATATAAAATCACCACAATTAGATTGTAAAGGAGTCTTAGCTGTTAAAATTTTCCCAGGCAAGGGACACTCCTTATATAGATTCTAAAGATATCTAAATTTCAAACATTTACCGGGGTCACCGGACCCTCATTTGGCTTGTTACGAATAGTGGATAGCACTTAGTTTCGCAATGAACCCCATTATTTTAAATGATGGCGTTCATAATAGATACAGTGAATAAAGCACAACGCACATAGATGATTTAACTTTATATGTTCATAAGTTATGCACGGATTTGAACAGAGACAGCCATTTTATCAGCCAATGAGAATACGAGGGGGAACTTTAGCCCAGTGGTCCTCAAACTGGGGTATGTGAGAAGCTCTCAAGGGAAAATTAACAAAATCATAAAAGAACCAAATTTCGAAGAGATTGAGGGAAATTTTCACCTTTGATTACCTGACATTTGTGGGAAATCATACTGTGGGAGTACCTACAGTCATGACCCAGGGTGAAATCTAAAAAAGTTTGATATTCACGGTTCTAGCCAATTACACGCCAGTATACACAACAGACGAAAATTAGCTCCTGTATTCATGTTTGAATGGCTTTGTGGTTGCCATACTTGTTTGTTACTCACGAATTTTCTTTTTGAAGGCCCTTGTGGTGGCCATACTTGTTTGTTACTCACGAATTTTCTTTTTGAAAGCCCTTGTGGTGGCCATACTTGTTTGTTACTCACGAATTTTCTTTTTGAAAGGCCTTGTGGTTGCCATACTTGTTTGTTACGAATTTTCGTTTTGGAAAGCCCTTGTGGTGGCCATACTTGTTTGTTACTCACGAATTTTCTTTTTGAAAGCCCTTGTGGTGGCCATACTTGTTTGTTACTCACGAATTTTCTTTTTGAAAGGCCTTGTGGTTGCCATACTTGTTTGTTACGAATTTTCGTTTTGGAAAGCCCTTGTGGTTGCCATACTTGTTTGTTACTCACGAATTTTCTTTTTGAAGGCCCTTGTGGTGGCCATACTTGTTTGTTACTCACGAATTTTCTCTTTGAAAGCCCTTGTGGTGGCCATACTTGTTTGTTACTCACGAATTTTCTTTTTGAAAGCCCTTGTGGTGGCCATACTTGTTTGTTACTCACGAATTTTCTTTTGAAAGGCCTTGTGGTTGCCATACTTGTTTGTTACGAATTTTCGTTTTGGAAAGCCCTTGTGGTGGCCATACTTGTTTGTTACTCACGAATTTTCTTTTTTGGAAAGCTCTTGTGGTGGCCATACTTGTTTGTTACTCACGAATTTTCTTTTGGAAAACCCTTGTGGTGGCCATACTTGTTTGTTACTCACGTATTTTATTTTTCTTGATGTAAATTATTAAAATTGCATATATGATTGTAGATACAGAGGGAATCTTACATTTTGGATTCTGTTATTGAGAACTAGGTCTACCATAATATCCAAGTTTCAAAAGATACAATTTATTTAATGTTGTTTTTTTGTATGAGCCCTTTATTTAAGTATTTTAGAGGCCTTTATTAGTGAAAAAGAAGTTATATGCAATTTTATATTAATAAAAGACAATTGATATAATTAAGACTTTATTATGTATACTACCTTGCGTTTCATGAGGGGTTCGGGGCAATAACACTATAACCCTGATTTTATGAGAAATATGTGTTAGTAGTGATATCTGGTAGCTTAGAACTAGAAATACAAGGGTTTTTTTTTTTTGTCTGTCAGGCCGAGTATAGTTAATATCGACGAATATATATTTTTATAGCAAGATTTCCGAGAAGTTTAAATAGGGAATGCATCCCATCTAGATTTACGAGGATTATCATATCCATGCCCTCCTCCCCCCATCCCTAAATTATGCACTAGGCATATGCATGAATATAAAAACATAGCATTAGAAAAAATTGTTATTCATCAACTTTTTTAAATATATTACAACACTTTAAATTATTTGTTAAAGTTACAAAACATATGGTTTGAAGAAAATAAACATGATACTTGTTTTTATATAAGTTCTATGTTCAATTTCCAGTAAAGACGATGATACCCACGTTGTTTTGTTTATTTTGTATTATTACTATTACCTAAGTACAGTACATGGGCTAATATATGTTTTATTTAAGGAATAAATCATAGAAATGAAGTTTTAGAGATATATAGTATATCAACATTAGCTTACCCGCCTCGGTGGCGTAGTTGGCTAACGCGCTAGTCGTGTTGAGCTCGACTGCCAAGGACGGGGAGATCGAGGTTCGAATCTCGGTCGGGTGAACTTGGGGGGGGGGGGGGGTGCCTACATGGTTTTCCACTCTCCCTCCACGCAAATGCTGGTTCACTTCCTCTAAATTCAACCTTCCAATTCCTAATCCATTAGCGTAATCAGCACTTAAGTGTATAACCCGAACGGTTAGTAAGACGCGGTGCTAAATAATAATAATAATAATAATAGCTTGGAGAGAGGATGATAAACCACATTTTCCTCAAGAGGTACTTTTTTTTTACAGTACATTTTATTGGGTCTAAAAATAAAACTTTTCACGGCATGTAGCGCACATATATATAAAAATATTTACTGTTCAGTAAATAATATTTTTTAGGTGGAGGGGGGGGGGCGAGGTTAGGGGGAAGAGGGAGAGTTTAGAGCCTGTGGTGAAAATGTAAGAAAACTCTAAAATGTTTTGTTTGACCGTGCTAACAATTTATGGAGAGCGCACCGCACCACCTTCGACTTGGGGGGGGGGGGGGGGGGGAAGGGGGGGCGCCAATGGCGACCGACCTAGATCGTCGCCAAACGTGAGGCTGGCCGATGTGATTCATCATATTTCCCAGAATATCTTGGGCCAAGAGGAGAGGGAGGGGCCTAAGAATTTTTTTTAAGCTCAGTTTCACAGAACTATTTATCCGGCACACTAAAGTAAAACTGGTACCTGTATTTTAAAAAGTTTTTTGTTTATTTTTTTTCCCAAATCGACCCTTCACTATGTTTTTGTACGATTCAAATTTCATGACAAAAGTTTCCCATCCTCTCTCTTTTTTTTTTTTAAATACTCAAGATTGACAATTTTATATGAGATTCTTAAAATTGAAGTTTCGTTCCTCGGTGCTCTTTTGTTTTACGATTTTTTTTAAAAACCAATGACCTAGAAACTAATTTAATCTGCGGGACCACAAAATATTCAACCTTAAATATAATCGCAACCAATTGATATCTATTATATACACTCCGTTTAATATTTAAGGTATCAGTCTTACCTTGATGTATTACACTATGGCCGTGTATTATAAGCTACATCATAAGAGAATGCATGGTAAGTTTCCACTATGGTGTAGCTTACAAGAATGGGTCATAGTGTAATCTGTTATGGTAATATTTCTACCTTTCATGGGAAAACTAGGTGTACATGCGGCCAGAAAGTAGTCACATTTTGACAATAGCATTATTTTTTTGTGACAAACTATTATTGTTTATGTCAGATAAATATTATTTGTATTTTCAACACAAATTATTATTAAAACGAAACTTGAGACTAGTATTATGACACGTTTACAAAGATGGCACATTCAATTCAGGTGAAAAAATAATATACATAATACCATACATATTGTTCTTCGACGTTGCACAAAAAAATAAAGATGTATCCTCAATCATCACTTATTTCATATTCATAGTACGAACATTTTTAATTGTCTTCTAACAACAAATCTACGTTCAAAACGGCGCTTTAACAATCACTAGTACAATTTAATTATAACGGTATGACGTGTGGTAATTAGAATAGAGCCAATAGATAAAATTAAATTAAAAGAAATATTTTTATAATTTTGAGATTCCCAATAATTTGTAAAACGCTAAAAATAACAAAAACTAAAAAAAAACCAACATAATCTTTAAAAAGAAATCGTCACAAACATATATTATGCTCCAATTAAGTTAAATCAATGTAACCTGAAAATAAATCTACTCACTAGACATAAAATGATTCCAAGACGAAAATCTTCAACTTCACTTTTAACTTGGTAAATCATCTTTTTTTCCCCCCTCGGCAGACACCACCAAAACCTACTACCGTACCTTGAACACAGCCAGTTACTTCCCCAATAAGAGCCCTCCGGCTAGGGCGGCAACACCGCATCGTCACGATCCGTCAAGGGGTGGACAAACGCCTGGCTCCCACAGAACACACAAGAGAAAACTAGGTCCTCGTCATCTCCGAAGAAACATTATTCATACACGAACATGTATTTAGCGTGTGACGTCACACGCCCAGCAACACAATGCGAAAAAAACAACAACTTTGCAACGAGAAGAAAGCTGGTGAGATCAAAGACCTGGGCCACAATAATTGCACACGAAGCTGGTCTCGGCGTTGCCAAACTTACCAGTGTAGAAAGCTCTTGTTTTGTATTTACGTAATTGCTCACACCAAATATGTGATGGTGATTTAAGACGCAGACGTACTTATAATTGAAGATAAATACATTTCAAAGGAAACTAAATTATGTCTTTGTAAAATATCAAATCGTAGATCCCCAGTTATAAATACCTATGTTGAAACACCTGATAACTCAACACCTTCGCTATGAAGAGCATAACAGCAAACATAATGTTCACTGGCTCGACAAATTCGAGGAAAAATTGATTGGAACAAACTAGGTCATTTTAGGACCGATGCTGCTGTATTACGTAAACAGTAAAACACAATAAAAACTTTTAAGAACAAACACAAATGTATCAGTTCAAAAGATTTATTATACATAGTATTTATTTGCAATCAAAAATTCTTGAATCTGTGAAAGTCTTAGACTATCATCCGGACACTTGAGAGTTCATGAAAACAATGTTGGCTATGTTTGAAAAAGGTTTAAAACCTACCAATAATCGCACCAGCCGAGTAATACCAATAAGGAACAAGTATTTTATATTTTCTTTATTCATAGACGCATGGTATTACTAATAAACATTTATATAAAAGAAAATACGACTAAAATAACATTTATCTCTAGGTGAAAATCATGTATCATTAGGAACCAATGAAAATTTTATTTTGCAATAAAACCCACTTGTATAAAACAGCAAACCTAAAAGAAAAATCTAGAAACAAAAATTTCATGGAAAATTAACCAATTTGTTGAAAACAACAATGTATAGAAACTAAGACATCTGCGAAATTTTAGGAAAAATGATAAGCTATGTGAAAAAAGTTTAGTAACTGCTACAGAAATTCGAATGTAAATGGCAACACAAAACCCTTTAAACACATCGTTTCAAATAATTTAAATTATAAATACAACCGAGTAAAATAAAAGAAACTATACTTTTTTTAAAAAAAAGTATTGGATACGGGGAATAAAGAAAAGTGCAACGATTCATTTTGTAGAAAACTTAAAACTGTATTTGCACATCTGTGATCTGTGCTAGCATTATCACTTTTATCAGTGAGGAGGACGTTGGAATCGGAATGAACTGAACTCGACTGAAAGCCGACTGGGATGACGAAGACAGCCGCTAGGAGCGACCGCGGCGTGACCTTCAATAGTCCCCCACCAGCGGACGAGCTCATCCGGGAGAGTCCACTTTATTCTCGAGGGGAGATAGGTTGCTAGCTAGCTAAGTGCGCACGAACAGAAGGGTGACCAAATATATGGCTTCCTTCGTTACATACGAATTGGGATTATTTGTTTTCTACTACAAGCCTGGTAATAATATGTATTATAAGTCATTCATGAGTTAAGTTTACTTGGATGAAAGCTCAAAAAGTTACTATTAATAGTCCCTAATATATCCCTACGGCAACAGCTGACCTCTAATAATAACACTTTGGATAACTGTAATGAAAACAGATGGTAATATATGAATGTGATTGTTAACCACAGTAATTTAGGCCAATATTATCTATATATTTATTTGAGGTCGGATATAAAGCTTATTTATCGTTTTATTCCGCTTAAAAAAATTAATGTTCACAGCACTTCCACAAAAGGTATAACGAAAATAGCTTTAAAATGGCGACCGAGGAATTTAAACCCTGTGGTTAAACATGACAAAAACAAGTGTTTTTTTTTTTACAATGATGCACCCACGCAGTGGATAAAGATATTCTATTCAGTTAAATATTTCGAAACACGATAAAATATTTATAAAATAATTCATTATATATATAAATGACAAGTATTTTTCTCTTTTCCAGGTAAATAAAATGCATGTATTAAAAGGTATAAATGTATGCACTATATTTCACATGATCAATAACGTTCCAAAATGAAGAATAAGTACTTTTAATTATGTTTAAAAAATTGTTTCGAGTTGATTAAAAATAAATTATTAAAAGTAATGAAATAGTATGAGAAAACTTAAGTTTACGTTATTTTAAATGTAAAATGTAAGAGGTAATTAAAAAACTTTAACATTTATATCAAAACAGCGATCTCTTACAAGTGTTGGCAACCCAAAACCTTAACACATGATTTTTGAACTGTAATCCAGGTAAAAAAAACCTATCATAAACAGACTCTACGTTCACAAAATCAACATAATTAGGTTAAGAACATTTAAATTTGCCACGAAACGTCCTGTAACATACAGGAAGCTTCGTACGTCTGGTAAATATGTGCTAATTTTGATGAGAGGTCAACGAAATTGTTTAACTATTATTATTATTATTATTATTATCATCATCATCATCACCACCACGTCTTACTACCCATTCGGGTTATACGCACTTACGCTAATGTGTAATGGTAGGGTGATTGTGAGATGAAATGGAGGACCTACAGTTTAACGTGGAATCCGAACCACGGTGGAGGCCTGGTATTCTCACACATTCACGAGCTATGATTAACACACGTCTTGTCAGAGGTGAAGGAAGGGTTTGGTAATCAGATAAAGCTGCACCTGGACCTAGGATTGAACCCCGGATCCCCAGAATAGAAGTCTTGACACCTTAAGTCTTGACACCTTACCCCCTGGACCGCCAGGTCATCAGAAATTGTTTAGCAAGTTATAATTAATTATCTCGGGTGCGTATAACACGAATGGGTAGTAAGACGCGGTGCTAATAATAATTATCTCATAGCTGAATTTTAACTGCGTTATTCAATTGAAACAATCAACTAGATCTTTTGATACCATATTACTAAATAATACTTTCACAATAATTAGTGATTTTTTAAGGACCTTTTTGTATTCGGAATACGTTATCATATGTTAATGCGCCTTCTAATTTTGAATTGTCGGTGACCTGGTGGTCTAGGGGTAAGGTGTCAGACTTCTGTGCTGAGGTTCCGGGGTTCAATCCTCGGTCCCGGCATAAATTTATCTGATTGCCAAACCCTTCCTTCACCTCTGACAAGACGTGTATTAATCACAACTTGTGAATGTGTGGAATGCCAGGCCTCCACCGTGGTTCGGATCCAACGTTAAACTGTAGGTCCTCCATTTCATCTCACAATCACCCTACCATTACACATTAGCGTAAGTGCGTATAACCCGAACGCGTAGTAAGACGCGGTGCTAATAAATAATAATAATAATAATAATAATTTTGAATTATTACTAACATTTAATTTTTTAAATCTGTGCTTTCTGCTTTAGTAATTACCTAAATCCCGCCCCATTGGGCGCGTGGTCCAGATGTCAAGCTTATTTGGTCTGAATTCGAATTTTGGCCTGAATTGTGATTTTATCTTAAATAGATTTCCATTTATCTTACACGCACATACGGGTACATTTACTAAAACTTCTACCTTCCTACTCAACATATAAAGGCGTAATTTTTTTATAATTATATATATACATATATATATAACTAGAACAAGTAATAGGACTCGGAGGAACTTTGCCTACATGTAAACATAAAATACATTGCTATATTTTTAAAATTTACAAGATTCACTAAAGTTTTAAAGCGTTATCAATACAATTTGAATACATTTAAAGTTTTTATGCTAAGAAAAATGTGAAAGAGTAAGAAAAAAGCCAATAAATTTTCCCGGAAAGGTATTTTCACACATACCTTCCAGGGATATTTTACATGCCACAATCGACACGGCCACGTACAAGTATCGAAAACACAAAAAAAATATTGAGTTGAAAAGGCCTAAGAAAAATATAATTTAGTTTAAAAATCAAAACTTTTTCCACGTCACTAAAGTCAACCTCTGAAGGTAACGTATTCACTTGAGCATTCGTTCGTGCGCGTTCTTTTCGTTTGGAATAAAATGCTCAAGTGAATACCTTTCGGAAAACACGCATCGAACAACTGTCGGTTTTTTGAGAATGCTCAAAGGAAGTCAATTGTTCGCCTGTGCTCAGTGGATACGTGTTTTCGCACCTGTTCGGAGTGTTTGCTGCGATGGAGTGGGCCGCAGAAGAATGTTTTGAGGTTCTGCAAGCTTGCAAATGAGTCCCCAGTTACTAAAAAAACAAAACACGTAAAAATAGTGCTTTACGGAAGTTTGTATCCTTCGAAAATGATTGTACGACCGACGAGGTTAACCAAAATCTCAAAGTCTTGAGATGACATTCGGAAATGTCCTTCACATCCAATCACCTTAAAAGTTCTGTATTTTGCCACCTACGAAACAGCCGCCTTATCCACATTTTCCTGGCCCTCTTTTTATTCAATGCACACAGCACAAAGAAAGAACCTGTTCCAACTATCAAATCCATTTTAAGACCGAGCTCCAGTGCTTGTCTTGTTCGTGGAAAAATTGGCGGGAACAAGTCAAGCATCAGCAAATTGTTCAAATACTCGGAGTATTCGGACGCATCATTTGTTTTCAAATATGAGGGACGGGTAAAAAAAAAAAGTCTGAACAGATTAACTCAAAAAGTCCAATAAGTGGATATTATATACAAGAATAAAATTCAGTAGCGAAAGCATACATTCTCATGTTCGTTCATATATTCCAGATATTTAACGTGCACTTTCTGAACCGACTGATTATATCCAGAACACGACTTATAGGGCCAGTTTCATAGTCAGATTTAGTACGCCTCAAGTGCGGCGCTATACTAAATACAAGACGTCACCTACCTGAAATTGAATGGAATGGGCCAGTTTCATATGCGAAACTGGCCCATTCCATTTTGGTCTAGGTAGGTGTCGTCCTGTATTTAGTATCGACTCGCACTTTAGGCGTGCTAAATCTGACTATGAAACTGGCCCATTCCATTTTGGTCTAGGTAGGTGTCGTCCTGTATTTAGTATCGACTCGCACTTTAGGCATGCTAAATCTGACTATGAAACTGGCCCATAGACTAGCTTAAATCTAAAACAGACACAACACCCAGACCCCGCCCGTTAATGCATCACTGTAAAAGGTAAAACCCACATTTACAAAGATATATATTTTTCGACCACGCCAGGAATAAAACCCAGGACCATTAGCTCAATAGAGAGACACACACTACCGACTTAGCTAAGGTGTCAGACCATATCTTCTCAATAAAGTGTAGCACAAAGGTGGGTGTCATGGAAGAAATAGGTATAGACCCGATTATTACGAATTAATATCTGAGAGGCCTATTTCCCTACAAGGACACTACTATATAAGTAAGATACAGGTAGGATAAAAGGCCTTACAGATGGTTCTCCGTGGGAAAAATCTAGCCGTAAATCTGGCAACGCAGCATTTTCTCCCTCTCACAACAAACCGATCCATCCACGCTTACCATCTGTTTACCAAAAGCCGAAAAGGAGCCACCGAAATACAGGACCTTTTTTAGGTTCTGAAGGATGAAGAGGGTAGGAAATGGATGGAGGGGGCGGTTCGGTCGACTTACAAAAACATTACAAAACAATGTTTCCTGTGTCTTTGTATGAACAAACTTTGAAATAAAGAGTATTTTTTTAATCAGTAAAGTCAGTGGATTGACTTGTTCTTTTTAGCCAGAGATCTAAGAAACACATCCGGCATCATTAACAGTTTTATGTTTTAAATATTTATTTTTAAAGCATGCCTGTATTCTTTAATAAAGTTGTGCCGCAACAAAGAAAGTGAGAACACAACAATAATCTATTTTTGTAATGTGTTGCTGTCCGAGACTTTCGCTCAGTCGGTAGTGTGTCTGCCTATTCAGCTAAGGGTCCCGGGTTCTATTCTCGGCACGGCCTAAAAGTTTTATATCGTAGAATGTGGGGGTTTGTTCTAATGGTCAGGGGGCTGGATGTTGTGTCTGTTCTAGATTTAACTTACTGTGGATTCACACACGTTCGCCGAAAAGCAAGCGCAGAACAGAAACGTGGTCACGTGACGACCTATAAGCCAATCACAAGATTTCCGCCAAAGTTCAACTCCTAACTACTTCATCCGCTCTGCCCGAGATGTTCGGCACGGGGAAACCAATCAAATCTCAGAACCAACCCTCTCAAATCAGAACGCATGCGCTGTAGAGCTAGAAGCAAGCAGACAACTTCGTTGGCTTTTGTGAGGAGATTTGAAATAACCCGTTTACTGAAAGCGTGTGTATCGATGTATTGGAATGTGTCATGACAAAGCGTTATAATTTGATACAAATCCATCTGGAGAATGATCTAAAATATTTGTTCACTCACTAGAGCAGCGTTTCCCAAAAGGTGTTCCGCGGAACCCTGGGGTTCCATGGAAGGGTCAAAGGGGTTCCGAGTTCTGTCTGAGAATTAACTAAAACGTTCGTAGAAAACAGTCATAACATAGCCGCGCCGGTGCACCTGTCGAGACAACCTAATTTTAGTGCTATTATAAGTAAATATGTGAAAAAATTTCATTCTTCACATTAAATAGTTACTTTTTTTGTGCGATAAATGTTTTATAATACTTATAATAATAATTTTTATTTATAATTATTCTTTCTTTTCATGTCAAACATGAAAATATTCAAACTACACTACAAGGTACAATCACTTTTGTTATTATCAAAATGGGGTTCCGCCAAAAAAAGTATGATCAATTAGGGTTCCGTGGCCAAAAAAAATTGGGAACCTCTGCACTAGAGAATAAAATATGTATATAATTAGCTGTTTTAAGTTAAAGTCTGTTCATCGTGGGAATTGTTTTCTGAAAGGCCTTTTTCCCTACCAGAAAGCTATTATATAGTAGGATTTTAGTTGGAAAAAAGACCTTTAAGAGAGTAATTCCTACTGTGAATGGAGTATAACTTTGCAATGCATCATCACATTCAGCGTGTGAATTGCTGCGCCTTTGAGGCAGATTTTGCTCTCTATGTTCGCGAACGTGTGAATCAAGCTTAGTCTACAAGTCGTGTACTGATATAATCAGTCGGTTCAGAAAGTACACGTTAAATACCTCTAATATATGAAAAAAAATAAAAGAATACATAAGCTGTCTCTTTTGATGGATATTATCAACATCTACAGACCCACTTCGATGGCCGCACGGTCAAAGGCATTACTCTCAAAGGAGACTAGACTGCCGATGAAGCGTATAGCCCGAGCAGGTAAGTTAGTAAGACGCAGTGCTAAAAAAATTTATAATTAAAGCATTAAGGAAAACCATTTGAAAAAAAAAAAAGCGCCTCAGTACATCCGACAGAGATCTCGCTCGATCTCCCCGTAATCGGCAGTTTAGTCTACCGTGAGAGTAGCACCTTAGACCGTGCGGCCACCGAAGAGGGTAAAGTCATCAATGTTGCCAACGAAATTATTATATTTTCTTAAAAAGAAAGGCTATTCCAAATCGCTTACCCATTTCTAAGTAAAATTAATGTATATGTACTTGAATCTAGACACAAAGAAAGAGTTTCTTACGCTAACTCGTACTTTCGAGCAGAGGAATGTTTCAGAGCGTCTAATGGAACTGTGTGCCTTTTATCTGAAACAATGGGAGGGAAAATGGCGTCCCCAGACTAGGGAGATTCGTCTCGTGTTTTGTCTGTGTGCATGACACTTGTGAGCGATTTTAAGTCGAAATAAGAAGAAAAGACGGTATTGTGCGCGGATGGAGAACCTCTTATAGGAAGAGAGAGAGGGAAAGTACTCTAAAACGGCTAATTAATTATTTGGAACTTTTAGACACTCGTAAGTGAGGGTGAAAGGGGGTGGGGGGGGGGCACTAGAAGGACCCTGGAAGGGTAGCAGATTGCAGATAATTTTGATAAAAGCTTTAAAACACATTTGGCACAACTATGTTACAAAGTAATAAAGATGTGTCAAAATATTAAGGCTATATTTTACTGGCAGGTTTTACTGTTCGATATTCAAAAGCCTGCGGTTTGTATCTCGCCTGCCCTTCCATCAACCCATTCTTGTATTTTTAATAGTATTCATACTTTTAATTAGCCCTCCATCAACCCATTCTTGTACTTTTGATGGTATTCATACTTTTAATTAGCCCTCCATCAACCCATTCTTGTACTTTTGATAGTATTCATACTTTTAATTAGCCCTCCATCAACCCATTCTTGTACTTTTGATAGTATTCATAATTTTAATTAGCCCTCCATCAACCCATTCTTGTATTTTTGATAGTATTCATAATTTTAATGAGAAGTGATGCAATGTTCGCGCTGGTTTTTGCTCAGTTTAACTTTAGTATTAAGATGGTTAAAGTACTTGTTATCTTGGGAAGCGTTAATATATTTTTTAATAATATTAATACTTTTAGTAAGGAGTGATGCAATGTATTATTGTACTTCTAAACGCTTTCGCTAAATTAAAATAAGAAACTTGGGTGACCAGGTAATGTAAAATGCATTTATAATGTCTCCTCAGTAGAAAGACTCGAGTGCGTCACGCACGTCAGCCAGTAATAGTCTACTCCAGCGTACATAAAAGTTTTGTGAATCACTGGTATATTCTTACTAAGTAGTAGAAACAAATTTTCACATGAAAGGCCCGGTTAGAGAAGTTGATACATTTTCTTTCACGTTTTTATACAAGTCAGGTTATCTTCACCAGGTGAGCTGCCAATTTTGATCAATATTGTCAATACACATAAAATAACACTACCGATATAGTAAAATGTCATCAATGTCGACAGCAAAACATTATTTATCATTCCTTTTAAACGCTCTTCCTATGAGAGTTGGACTGTAGATACTAGCCTATAATATGGAAACGTGTCTTTAAACGATATCAGCACCGTTTTCTATTACAAATAGGACATAAAAATGTGAAACACATGGAAATTTGAGGACATGCCCATTGCTAATAGTTAAATATCATTTGTTTTATTTTGCAGAAACCTGTTCTTCGAAGTTTCATATCCAAACCAACATAAATAAAATCTCTTAGATATAATAAAAAAAATCTTGAAAGTGTTTATGACGTTATTCGTCTAAGTTTCAATTGAGTTTGCATATCATATTATTTAAAACATAGTTAGCCTACTCACCTCATTAAACGGAAACGCTATAAAAAAAAAGAAGTGAAAAGCACGCTTAAAGTCATTGATCGAATTTCAACAAAGCCATCGACCTCAAGTTATCACACACGCAATCCTACTTTATGAGAAAAAAAACCCCACATAAAACCTAATTAAAACGATACGTGGATAGATATCATTATAGCCCTACAATATTAAATAGTAATCATAATAAATGTATCAATAAACATAAACAAATGAATCACATTTCTAGCCAACCAAAACAAAATGGTGTTACTAATAACAATTAAACTTTTATTACCGGTAATACCTAGTTAATATTAATGTCGATTAAATTCCACAAAACCAAGAATCCCATTTCTTCATTCAAACCCAATGGCAGGGTAATATTAAAGATATACAGTAAATGGGAAAAAAAAGTAAGAGATATTTAATAAATTGATAATATTGCTTCATCCGCATACATTTGGTTTAAACGCGCGCACACACACAAACACTAATCAAGTCCCAAACCTATTATTTTGTTTTGTTTCAGTACCCATCAAACATAAAGTACAATCTCATCTCGATCAGAGTCATAACCACAACAAATGAATTTTAACATTTTATAGGGAACAATAAGTCGTTATTGTTGTCACCGGGCACATGAAGTAATAAACTCCAATCAAGTTTACAACTATTTTCCTTCCTCCTTTCTCCAACCACTCCTTTCGGCGACATGGCTTGACTTTGTGTTGAAACTGTTTAGATTCACAGGATTCTGGTAAGAAAAACCTTTTAGGAAATACAAAACATTGTTTTATTTCAAGAACGACCCCAAACACGAGACGAACCTTGTATATCTCGGTGATAGAACATCGGCGTGTTATGTCAAAGGTCCCGGGATTGATTCCCGTGTCCGTGTGACTTTTTTTTTTTAATTTACGAACATATTTGATACGGCTGATATCCATAGCTCAAGAGATCATTCCGATTTTACAAGCTTTGTATTAATCACAACTTGTGAATGTGTGGAATGCCAGGTATCCACCGTGGTTCGGATCCCACGTTAAACTGTAGGTCCTCCATTCTATCTCACAATCACCCTACCATTACACATTAGCGTAAGTGCGTATAACCCGAACGGGTAGTAAGACGCGGTGCTGCTGCTGCTAATAATATTAATAATAATAATAATAATAATAATAATAATAATAATACAAGCTTTGGCTAGTCTTGTTCCAACAATAATGGAATATTACTGTTATTAGTAGTGTTGTTTTATAGGTATTGGTCCTTTATATCTAAAGTGACGGCTGGGGATCACATGACTTACGTATGGATACATTAAGGTATAATTTTAGTAGCTTACATAACCACCACTCCTTGCTACTAGAATCTTACAGTAGCATCCATTTGGTTGGAAAATGGTGGAAGAAAGGGGGTTGGGAGATTAATTGGGTTTATATATTAAAAGGTTCAATGCAATAATCGAGTTTTGTTACCAATGTAAAACCACAATAATATTAGCCAACGCCACGTCAGAGACTACAAAACACACTACATGAGGCGATTGCTGTGTAATCAATCATCCATGGCGTTAATTACCGATACAGCACATAACCGCCCTCGACATATATAAACGCCGGGCGAAAACGAGTCAAGGGTGATTTTATAATCAGGGGAAATTAACTTTATTTTACCGTTCAAAAACACGATTTAGTATGTAGAAGGAAAAAACAAACTTTTTTTTCTAGTCATTATCGATTACATTTTACTTTATAACTACAGTGGAACCTGGATAATTCGAACTTGAATGGACAAGGGAAAAAATTCGAATTAAATAAATTTCTCAAAAGGAATTGAAAAGAAACACAGTTATGTTTGCAACCAAGTGTGTTAGGGGGAATTCTGAAGGTCTTAGAAATTTCTGATTTTTTTTTAAGTCCGTTTTCCACTTCCTTTATCACCGCTACTTTTTCGGCCCAAGTTAATAATGATTTATAGGAATGTGGCTTGGACAGTGGCATCACGACACACACACATAAAAACACTACTGTACACTATGTACTAAACAAAACAAAATAAACTCGCACGTCACAAGAATATCGCTACGACCGAATCACTAAGAACAGACTTTGGTGTATTCAAAAAGCTAAGCCACGGATTTTGCAACACTAATAAAATTTAGAAGGCCTATAATCAAATTACGTAATTAACTTGTTACTTAACATTTTAATGATAGAGATTGACAGACAGTACTACACTGGCTATCATAGCTGAGGGAAATGCGAGGTTGGGAATCAGCGTTGTCATTCTCTCGTTTTAGTGTGGTCAATCTCCTCTCAAATAAAAAAACCATTTTAGCAACGCTGGTTAAGCTACTATCACACGACACTTGCTTGTACTAGAAATCAGGTGTGCTAGATAGCACCTAGATATCTGTATACTAGTTAGTACAATATAAACGGGACTAGAGTATTCACACGGTGCTAGTTTGGTACTAGGCAGGTGCGGATTCAGGAGGGAAGGGGGTCAAAGGGTCAGTTGACCCCCCTGTGAAAGCAAAATTAACACAAAAAACAAAATGAAAGTTCAAATTTTAGAAAAAAAATACAATACAGATAAACTGTCCAGTTTTTTCTTTTTATCTTTCTACGAGCAGACACTTCTCAAGCCAGGTCCACACGTGCGTTATTTGTTCACGTTTATTCAATGTCCGATATAACGCACGCAAGTGTGGAAAAAATATTCGTTTTCATGTACGAATGAAAATAATTCGCTCCTCCCTGGAATAAATCACCCCCTAGATATATTTCAAATCCTCTGATATTATCAGCTTCAAATAACTTCTAGACTAAAGGCATTATCTATTATTATTATTATTATTATTATTATTATTAGCATCGCGTCTTACTACCCATTCGGGTTATACGCACTTACGCTAGTGTGTAATTGTATGGTGATTGTGAGATGAAATGGAGGACCTACAGTTTAACGTGGGATCTGAACCACGGTGGAGGCCTGGCATTCCACACATTCACAAGTTGTGATTAATACACGCCTTGTCAAAGGTGAAGGAAGAGTTTGGCAACACAATCTGTGCCGGGACCGAGGATTTAACCCCGGCCCCCCAGCACAGAAGTCTTGACACCTTACCACTTGACCGCCAGGTCACCGGGCATTATCTAACTGGCAGAAAATGTTAGGGGAGTAAAGCTATAAAGCTTCTCAGGTCATCCAAATTTCAAAAATTTCTAGGTTATGATCACTTTATATTTTATAAAATAATCTATTTTTTTTAAAACAAGGCGAAGACTTCTCATAGTTTCTAAAGTGAACAATTTTTTAAAAAAATTGTTTGAGGAGGGCCACTACAAATAGTTTATAAAAACTATCTGATTTTAAAAATTTGGGGAGGATGACCACGGTTTAAAACATACATAAGATCAAATTTGAATCAGAAACAATTAAATGGCTTTAAACAGAAATCTAACATTTTAAGTAACTATGTTATTTATAATTATGACCCCCCCTACGAAAATGGTCTGGATCCGCGCCTGGTACTAGGTTCTTGTGCAAATATTTATAGAACGTCAGAGATTAATTTTGGGTACAGCAGCTGCATTAATTATTAATAGTGGTATTAAAAACTATGAGAGGGAGCGTAGGAAAAGAATATGGACACCGGACTGGCTGGGAAGACGAAATAATGGTCGCGGGATGCTAAAAATGATACATTCGGAGGTTAGGTAGGATACATTCTGGGTGACACTAACGTTTGGTATATCTTTAAAATTGTATCCATTTAGTTACGAAGTGGTCAGAGCCCCCTAAACTCATGGGTGTTCAAGTACAGTATCCTTGATACACAAATGTTCTTTTTTTTTTAGGCCTACGCACACTTAATATTCTAAAAAACAACCACCCAAGGTTGGCATGTTATCAAGTTTATTTAGATTAAACTTGGGTCTAGAACACAGTTTGTCGTTTTTAGATGACATGTTATTAATTAAATATATATTAAATATATTGTCATAATGTGGCAATTTGGTATTATATAAACAAGGATGTTTAGAATAATTTTCTGCCAACAACAAAATCACATCCGATGAGCATGCTGGCTCCATTTCTATTATTTCTCTACACACAGTCTCAGCGCGCAATGATTGGTCGAATAACACAGACTAGTGTCGGAACTAGTACGAAAATAGCGCCTGTTCCATCCTCACAACTAGTATGGTAGCCAGTACCAAGAGGCAGAACCAGTATACTTTTTCTGATTCACGCGACGCTAGATGATGACGTGCTAGCTAGCGCACTGGATTTCAAGTAAAGTCTGTTCATTGTAGGAATTGTTTTCTGAAAGGCCTTTTTCTCTAACAGAAATCTATTATATAGTAGGATATTGGTAAGAAAAAAGGCCTTTCAGAGAGTAATTCCTACCGTGAATGGA
This sequence comes from Timema podura, assembly GCA_033556935.1. NCBI lineage: Eukaryota > Metazoa > Arthropoda > Insecta > Phasmatodea > Timematidae > Timema > Timema podura. The sequence goes on along the minus strand of JAVRXN010000013.1, from coordinate 22,848,618 downwards.
GTATACGAGCTAGTGTCGTGTGATACGGGTATTAGTCGGTGTTGCCAATAGTTCAGCACACCACCTTCAGACATAACTGAAGGAGAGGAGATTTGTCATTCGTTAACTGATAAAGAGAGAAGATAAAGCTTTTCTCCGTAAGACCTGCAATTCCCTTAGCAACGATATTGGGTGTAGGCACTAACAAACTGTGCTGGCGAGGGAGGTAAAGGGGTCACGCGGACTAAATGTCAAGCTCATCTGGTCTGGTTTGCCGAGGGGGGTCAAGGTTCGAGGTCGGGTTATTCCAAACCTTTCTCTCAAGGGAAATAAATTCTAGTTTGCTCATCATAAACACATTGTGGTGCCAATAAATGCTAAAAGCTACATCCTCACCGGAGCGAATGGCGGAGAATACGTGCGTCGTTTCTACACTCTTCTTTGTTTTGTTTTTTTGTGTCTATTCATCTTATATTTATTCCTTGAATTGAATCTTTTCTCAAATACTTATGACCTAACCTTTCTAGAAAAAAAATATAAAATAAAATGTACTCACACTCAAATATCAGTTGAAAGTAGACCTACTTGAGATATTTGCGTGTTTGGAAAACAGAGATCGACTTCCAATGACAATATACGCTGAAAATTACCGCGAGATCGCCTAGTTCGCGATCCCTGGTCTAAATATTTATTAGTGTTCGTACTCGTTTGTATATGTTTCGTTGGGAGTGTCGGTTTTTTTATACTATTGCATTAGTGCATGGTAAACCCGCCTCGGTGGCGTAGTTGGCTAACGCGCCAGTCGTGTTGAGCTCGACAGCCGAGGACGGGGAGATCGAGGTTCGAATCTTGGTCGGGTGACCTGGGGGTGGTTTTTCCTAAATGGTTTTCCACTCTACCTCCACGCAAATGCGGGTTCACTTCCTCTAAATTCAACCTTCCCAATTCCTAACCCATTAGTTTAATTAGTACTTAATCGTATAACCCGAACGGGTAGTAATACGCGGTGCTAAGTATTATTATTAGTGCATGTTAAAAATTCGGACACCTAAATTCTCTTCCAAATTTTTCGCGGGCTACACCAAGTGTACCCGCCATACAAACCAATGCTAGATGGTCTTTATCAACACTACTTTCCTTGGTACACTATTTAAACTTATGTATATGTATATCATATAATTTAAAAAATAAACCGGTTCGTCAGCCGAATAGTCTAACGCGCTACTCTCGCAGTAGACTGGACTGCCGATGACGGGGAGATTGAGGTTCGAATCTCGGTCGGGTGTATTGAGGTGGGTTTTATCCAAAATAGTTTTCCACTCTCCCTCCATGCAAATCCAGGTATACTTCCTATAAACACAACCTCCCTAAACCCTTAAAACCAATAGAGAGAGTAATTAGAACATAAGCGTATAACCCGAAAGGGTTGATTGTTTCAAGTGAATAAGGCAGCTAAAATTCTAGTTGGTTGTTTCAATTTAACAAAGCAGCTAAAATTTTAGTTGATTGTTTCAATTGAATAAGGCAGCTAAAATTTTAGTTGATTGTTTCAATTGAATAAGGCAGCTAAAATTTTAGTTGGTTGTTTCAATTTAACAAGGCAGCTAAAATTTTAGTTGATTGTTTCAATTGAATAAGGCAGCTAAAATTTTAGTTGATTGTTTCAATTGAATAAGGCAGCTAAAATTTTAGTTGATTGTTTCAATTGAATAAGGCAGCTAAAATTCAGTTATGAGAGTATGCATTATAATTTAGCTAAACAATTTGGGGTGACCTGGCGGTCTAGGGGTAAGGTGTCAAGACTTCTGTGCTGGGGGTCCGGGTTTCAATCCTCGGTCCTGGCACAGATTTATCTGATTGCCAAACCCTTCCTCCACCTCTGACAAGACGTGTATTAATCACAACTTGTGAATGTGTGGAATACCAGGCCTCCACCGTGGTTCGGATCCCACGTTAAATTGTAGATCCTCCATTTCATCTCACAATCACCCTAACATTACACATATTTGCATAAGTGCGTATAACCCGAACGGTTATTAAAACGCAGTGATGATGATGATGATAATAATAATAATAATAATAATAGTTAAACAATTTCGTTGACCTCTCATCAAAATTAGCACATCTCTACCAGACGTACGAAGCTTCCTGTATCTTACAAGATGTTTCGTGCGAAATTTAAATGTTCTTAACCTAATTATGTTGATTTTGTGAGCGTCGAGTCTGTTCATGATAGGTTTTTACCTGGATGACAGTTCAAAAATCATATGTTTGGGTTTTGGGTTGTCAACACGGTGCTAATTTTTTTTAGTTAAAAAATACCAGTACTCAATACTCCCTGGTAACAGGTCTAAATGTCCCTCGTAACAGGTACAAATATGTCAGGATAGTAACGAAAGTTCAAAGAATGCCATTTCACTCGAATTTTCTACCAATAGTTTCAGTGCAAATATGGCGAGACGAACGAACGGTTAGTAAAACGTTGTGGGGGGAAAAAAAACTCGGCAAAAACTGGTCGCGACATAATCTATCAATTTCTGCACAGCTTTAATAATATGTTTGTATCTGGAGAGTGCGGAGGAGAAGGTGGGGTAACCCCCCTCCCCCTTTTCCACATAGGACTGTTAACAATAGCGCGCGGGCGGGGTAACCTAGATGCGAACACAGGAGTACCGTAACGCTCCAAATATCGGTGGCCGGGGTGAGTTCAACCAACTCCTCCACGGCGACTTTCACCCCTCTCCCCCCTTCCCATCACATCTAAAAGGTTGTGTACAGTCTTCTTCCAAAAAAACACGTCAGCTGTACACTCAAAAAGAGATTTGGGTACTACGCGGCTTACCGCCCGTCGCGGAACTATCAGAAATATTGTAAACTTGTTTACAAACACAAGGCGAGGATGGTGAGTTCCAAGCAAGTACACCAACATTCTTTTTAGTAGAGCTGCTGAACAGACCAACTGTGCATTTTATGATAAAAGTATGAAATTTCTACCATAGTTTGTATATACCATAGTGATTGTATTTAGATGAGGAGGGAAGTCCGATTTGACCTCTTGAGGATGATGAGAGGTCAAATTCAATATGGCCACCACTCCACCTGGTCTTATGTCTAAATATGCTTATCTTAGGAAGCATATACTGTGGAAAGGCATTTAAGGTTCTATTTACAGATAATCTAGGGATGCCCTTTCATTTGGTGACACTTTAAGAGGTCTTTAGATAATGTTTACTTGTGAATTTCTAGACTTTTAGCGAATTTCAGAATCTTTAGATAAAAAAAAAGTATTTTTGTATGTTGTGTATGCACAGTGCTGTATGGTTTATGGTGGCTATGTTTGTTTTTGTATTTCAGAAACCCCTCTCCCGTATTAATAATAAGGTTCTGATTTACTCGCTAACATGTCGAAGCAATACATAATGGGGGACCCTATCCAACCCTTTACATCCAAGCGATCCAAGCCATCCCCAAGAACTAATTGGAAAATTTGTGTCCTTTGCCAAGTAGTGACCGATGAATAACTAGTGTATTCACTCAGATCAGCAAAACAGCCGTTGGTAGCGGCTACGCATCCTTGGCGGAAGACCTCCGGTTACAGACCCTTCATCATAAGTCAATGGACCTGATTGGATGACGGGGATGGCACATAATTCACTCTTAAGGCACACAAGTCTCAGTGGCACAAGAAGTGCCGACTGAAGTTTAACCAAAAAGCGTCCGAGGAGCAAAGTCAACCTTGTCAACCAAGAACCTCAAATTTGCACACGTGATCTGCTTACAGCCATTCAGAGTCCACAAAGCCTACTTAATTTTTTAGTACAATGGGTCCTGCTGGCTCTTCAGACCTACATGAAGCTTGTTAGACTCAAACGTGTGGAGGTGTGCCCTTGAACTGGAGGGCACTGATTTGTTGGCCAAGCTTGCAGCAGGTCATTGAGGCAGAGTACCATCTATACTGTCCGAGTTCAGTGTACAACAGAACGAGGCCGGGTGCACCCAAAGGCAATGACGGAGATAATTCTTGCCATCATGGTATAGCCTTTGCTGAGCTGAGCTAGTGGCATTCTTGTAAGACATGAATAGTAATGAGGACATTGCTCCTGTCTTCAAACTGGTAGAGATAGCTCAGATGTACAAGGTGAGACTGAAGCAGCTAAGTCAGCCTATCGAGAAACGTATTCACACAGCCAGGCTAAGGAACAGATTGCTTTCTGCGATTCCTGATCTGAGGGCACATATACAGGGAAGAAACATACTCCTGACTTTTGAGAAGTTCACTGGACCAGCAATTAAGATAGCCTGTTCTCATGACAGTGACGCCATGGATTTTAGCAGACGGCAAGGAACTTTATGCAGCATATGGAAGGAGTCCTTTGCTTTCCTGATGAGTCATACTGAGCCGCCTAGCCCATGTTCGTAAGAGGAGGCAGTTACTCGTATATTTTTGCAATTGGCAGATGCTGTGTAAGAAGGTGACCAAACGTACCGTCGACGCTGATGTAGTAGTACTGGCTGTGTAGTCATTCAGCAAATTAGCTCCAGATGAGTTGTGGATTACCTTTGGTATCGGTTTAAACCTTCGGTATATAGGTATTCACGAAATTGTTGCCTCAATGACCCCGACTCTGTGCTTTCACGGGGAGTGATACTGTTCCACATTCACTAATAGAGGAAATAAGACTGCATGGAATACTAGGAAGTTTTTCCCAAAGGGTAATGATGCTTTCCATGAACTCTTATCCATGCCAAGTGAGATCAGTCAGGAGTCAATGTTTTTGCTGGAGCGATTTGTTGTGCTGATGTATGACCAAACCAATGAGATCATGGCAGTTCATGGTGCCAGAAAGCTCTTTCTTCACACATAAGTCTAGAGTCATATAAAACACTCCTCCAAACCAGGCAACACTCAATCATCACATCAAGCGCGCTTGCTGCCAAGCTAACTGTTGGAACCAGACATTGGTCATGGATCCAGATCTTCCAGAGCCCTTTGACTGGGGCTGGACAATGGATACAACTGGGTGGTAGCCTCTTTAGACCACTTTCCCTGAAACATCAGATTCGTGCCATGAAGTGATCCACTGTGGCTGTAAGAAAGCGTGCATTGGACGCTGCAGGTGTACCAAAGCTGCGGTGTGCTTATGTTCTGGAGAATGTTAATTTTGTTCATTAAACCTGTTATATATACATGTATTTGTTCATTACATATACTTTACGTTGTCGTTAATAAATAAATTATACATGCTATTTATGTTTATTTACGTAAACATTTACCTTTGACCTTGAATTATGGAGATCTCTAAAGGTCCCCAAATGAAAAAGGCATCCTTAAATTATTTGTAAATGACATCTTAAATGCCTTTCTGCACTGTATGCTTCCTAAGCTAAGCATATTTAAACATTAGGCCCGGTGGAGTAGTGGCCATAGTGTATTTGACCTCTCACCGACCTCAAAGGTCAAATCTGACCTCCCTCCACATCTAAATATAATCATTATGATATTTATTAACTATTGTAGAAATGTCATACTTTTATCATAAAATGTACAATTGTTATGATATGCTTACTTAAGCCGCTACACTATTTTTACTTTCTCTCTATCTTACAGGTAGAGAAAGTATTGTGATCGTCAAAAAAATCGAACTCGAGATTTTGATGAATTTTGACGTTTCATGACTTCCTGAATCCGAAAAAATGGTTTTTGAATTTCCGTCTGTCTGTCTGTCTGTCTGTACCTCCAACTAGAGCCTAAACTATTTTACCGATTGAGCTGAAACTTGATATCTAGGGTTTTCATAGGGTTGCCCGAGGGGTTTTTGGAATTGGATATCTACCCTAAAATTAAGGGTAGTTTACTGAAGGGAAAAAAGAGAAAAAGTCGATTTTCTCAAAATCGGCTCTAACGATTTTGATTAAATTTCATTTATGAACATAAATAGATATTCCAAACAAAATGGCTACTCTCAATATTTCGGCAAAATCGCTTTAAGGGCTCCGGTCTGATGCGTAAATTAACATTTTTTATAATAGCTCCGAAACTATTTGAGATATGAAATTACTTAGCATTACAAATATGTATATATATTTATAATACAAATATTTATTCGAAACATATTTTTATAAAATCAATAACTTTCAATATATACGCAATTATATATATTTTTAACTTTTTGGGCAATTAAAGCTTAAGTATTGCGACCGTAAGAAAAACTAACCTGAAATGTTGATGGATGTCGACGTTCATGACCCCCGAACCTTAAAAATAGTCTTTGCAATGCCGTCTGTCTGTGTGTCTATTAAAACTTAAAATTAAGGGTAGTTTACTGAATGGCAAAAAGAGAAAAAGTCGATTTTCTCAAAATCGGCTCCAACGATTTTGATTAAATTTCATTTATAAACATTAATAAATATTCCAAACAAAATGGCTACCTCAATATTTCGGCAAAATGGCTTTAAGGGCTCCGGTCTGATGCGTAAATTAACATTTTTTTAAATAGCTCCGAAACTATTTGAGATATGAAATTACTTAGCATTACAAATATGTATATATATTTATAATACAGATATTTTATCCGAAACATATTTTTATAAAATCAATAACTTTCAATATATACGCAATTATATGAATTTTTTTAACTTTTTGGACATTAAAGTTTAAGTATTGCAACCGTAAAAAAAAAAAAACTAACCTGAAATGTTGATGGATGTAAACGTCTCATGACCCCCCGAACCCTTAAAAATAGTCTTTGCAATGCCGTCTCTCTGTGTGTCTATAAAAACTTAAAATTAAGGGTAGTTTACTGAAGGACGAAAAGAGAAAAATTTGGTTTTCTCAAAATCTGCTTAAACGATTTTGATTAAAATTCGTATCTAGGCGTTGATTAAGATTATAAATAAACTGGCTATTTTCATTTTCCTATGAAAATGATTTTTAGGGTACATTACAGAAGCGTTAATTTCCGTATCTCCACAACTATTGGAGAAACTAAACAACTTATCATTGCAAAATTGTAGGACTATTAGAAATAAAAACCTTTTATTTGACATATATTTTTATAAAAACAGCAGTTTCTGAGATATTTGCAAATATATTAATACAATTTTGTGAGCTTTAGTTGTAAACATATACTACTTAAGTCTTAACGCAATAATACTCCAATGCCATAGAGTAATTAAATATAAGTAAGTATCTAAAAAAAGTATGTTATTTTTCCTTAAATCTCTTAGGAGAAATGTTTGCATAGCAATGATATATCTCCATTTTAGACTCAATAGTCAATATTTACATTTTTTATTGGTCAAAATGTATAAATGAATAATTAAATATCAATGCGATGACTTGAAGATCTGCAACACCTTTTAAAATGTTAAAATTTTAACCAGAAATCGAAATTTTAATACGAAGTGTTGACCCTTGTGGAAGACATTAAACTGTTTGAAATGTTCTTAGGTGGACAAAGATGCGCCTCTTTTCTCATTGATTCTATATCATTGTATATTATTTTATGCGTGTTCTTATGTGGAGTGGTGATGATACAATGTACATTATTCCGTTCAGAAATCTTACGAGTTTATAGAAAGAGAGAGAAAGTCTGTGCGGTGTGCCGTACCATTTATTTAATTGGTGTACAATGTATAAAACAGATATAACATTTTAAGTATCAATATCAGGCAATTAATAATTATGTAATAATTTTGATATAACTGTACAATCAAGATATAAAACAATAATTGAGAAAAACAATTTTATTTAAAAAACAATTAAGAACAATTTTATCTAAGACGTGTTAAAAATACATCTAAGATTTTATATATGTATATATATATATAACATATACAAATATTAGATGTTAAAGTCAAATATAATTTCAAGACTAAATATACACAATTTTGTTTTAAAGAGCCTATAAAGTCAATGTTGGATGATGCTGTGATTTATTTATGTTTAATTGATGATGGTGGTTGTGGTGGGGGGGGGGGGGGGGGGGGGGGGGTTGCACGTATGTATTTATATTTTTGTAAATAAAAAAATATATTATTTTTGAGGATTAATATGTTCTTGTCTGATTTTAGTTCCTTGTTATTGGCTGCTTTAGCTGCACAATTTATCTACAACTAGTTTCTATGCTCAATGGTATTATTTTCAGGTCTAGAGAACTGACGTAAGTGATGAGTCTCACACCATATTGGTGAAAATTCCATTATTAAATATGGCACAAAAGTCCAAATGGTAAACAACAACTTTCTTTGCTCTTGTGCGAGCCGAATATAGACAGGGTAGCTAAAATAAATTCATTCGTGATGATCTCCATTAAAACATTTCTCAAACAACCACAAACATAAAAATTGTAATACTTAAAGGTCCGCCATTTGTGGATATAATTCAGGATAATTATTCTGGGTTCTTTATTTGTGACATTCAGGATTTTGTGAATACTACCCAATAATTCTAGTGGATAATCAGATTTTTTTTCAATGGCGTTGTTTGTTGAGGAATGTCAAAATGGAAACCATTACGAGTGAATACAATTTAGAATTTTCATAAGGGTTGTTTGTTTGAGAAATGTTGGAATGTGGTGGATACAATTCAGGGTTTTAATTTGGGTTGTTTGTTTGAGAAATTTCACAATGGAGAACATTACGAGTGGATACAATTCAGGGTTTTCATTAGGGTTGTTTGTTTGAGAAATATTAGAATAGAAACCATTCCGTGTAAATACAATTCAGTCATCTCCTATGAACTAACTGGATTTTCAGCAAAATGTTTTCCCAACGTTTTCCTAGGCGAATGCATTTACATTTACCAAGCTCGTCTTGTCCCCAAAGATTAGCTGGATAATTTAAGGTCTCACAAGTACTGCCCGATTTTGGAGGGGTGAACAAATACCGAATAAAATGGCATTTTGTTTAAGTTTGAATGAAATGGGTGTTTGAATGAACCTGAGAAATCTTGATCACCTGTATTTACACTAAGCTAGTTTTGTACCATAAGAGTAGGTTTGGGAGGTGGGGATGGGGGAAGAGCTTGAATCGAAATCGCGACCTCAATTTCTCAAATATATATAATGAATAGCATTTATTACTAATCAAGCCAGTGATTGCAAACAGATGTAATATATAACAATGAATATTTCAAACGCTACTCATTTATATAGAATATAGATGTATGAGTAAACCAACTTTATTGGGGTCGAATATTGTATAGTAGGGATAAACTTTTAGAATAAAACAAAACTTTTTTTTTTTGCTATCAACAATGATAGTATGTTACTAGAGTATTAGTGATATTTCATAGGTAATTATAACGTAAAATAAATAAACAAACGCTGCATTATCACATGGCTCGAGGTAGGCCTATGAATATAATATGAAAGTCGATCTAATAACTTTTATATCTGTTAGATTAAGGCACTAAAGTAGCCTGGCAGAAATTCATAAACATCAGAAACCAAGTGAGTATCTAGCCCTACAGGTTGGAGTTGTCCATCAGTAGGAGAACAAACAGGGAAGGAGGAAAATACAAATGCCGATACAATTAATGTTGTGACCCAACTATTGTTTTTATGACATCATTCGTTCACAAATATCCATTTTAGGTTCCTATATCAGTTGTCTTTCGTTTCCCGGGCAATTAGGTCATAAGTAAAAAATGTATTGCACAATTTGAACAAGTGTATAAGCTATAAAAAGTGATCCAGTGATTAAATGATTACAATTCATTACATTTCACAAGTTATAAAGGGTCAAACCTACTATTTTATGCTTTTTGTGTACCATAATTAATGTATGGGGCTGAAATTTAGTGTAACTAGACATTCGGGTGTACACAATAAAATATTAATGATATTAATAACTTACCTATAGTTCATAAACTGTAATTATTTGAAATCATCGAATAACTATCTCAGTTTACTTGTTAAAATTGCGCTTTTTTTTTTGTAGTTTGTCGAATATCCTTAACGATCATCCAAAATATGTGAATTTTTTGTACTTTTCAGGGTGGAAAATTTCAGCTTCCAAACTATGTTTACAAGTCTATGTATGTATAGGATCCATGAAAATAGTTTTGTTCGTTCCAGTAAACACCTAACTCGTTTACTGTTAAAGATTTGTCAATATTTAATCTAAGAGCAACATAGCAACATGTGATTGGCAATATCTCGGCTATAGTCTGATTTTAATAAGAAGCCCATAATTTGAAAACTGGTGAAGGGGGGGGGGGGGATGAGGAGTTTGTAGCTCAAAGTGGGACTCCTTATAAAAATCAGAGTTTACCTAGGCAGACACTTTTAGGTTCTTTTTTTTTTTTGTGGAAATTGGGTCTGTAGAGTGTAGAGCTTATATGCGAGGTAGAAATTGTAAGATAAATACGGAGCTCGCTAAATCAGGGTTTACCTGGACAGATACTTTTAGGTTCTTACTGTGGAAATTGGGTCTGTAGAGTGTAGAGCTTATATGCGAGGTAGAAATTGTAAGATAAATACGGAGCCCGCTAAATCAGGGTTTACCTGGGCAGACACCTTTAGGTTCTTACTGTGGAAATTGGACTGTAGAGCCTATGTGCGAGGTAGAAACTGGAAGCTAAATACGGAGCCCGCTAAATCGATTCTACCCCTCCCTTCCCCTCAATGGGTGCCATTGATAGCGAGCATCGGGGTCGAACGGAGGCGTCCCCGCAGCCTTTAGTGCGCAGGGCTAACCAAAACAGCAACACTTCACCCCCCACACACCCCTTCCACTCCAGGAGAGAAAAGTGGTCGGGGGAGCACCGGCCAGATTTATAGAACACTTAACTTACATTACCTTGTCTGAAAGCAAGAGTGGGGAGGGAGGGGGGAAGAAATGACGCAGTAGGTAACAGCAATATTTAATAAGCTTTAAAAGCGTCGACATTCTAATCAACCATCAAATGGAAAGTCAGGCTAACATGGTTAACATTGATAATATTTTATTATATTATTAGTGTTATTTAAAAGGTATTTATCATATCTATCAAAAATGAAAGATACAGATCAAATGACTTTACGTATGAATACTTGAAAGAATTATTGTACCGTTTCTCTAGGGTCCCTTCCTATAAACATTGGAATGTAGCTGCTCGGGTATTTCCAGACCTTGATCTGTCGCATATTCGTCCTGACAATTCTTTTTTATTTTTATTATTTATTATAAAATCGACGTGGGATTTCCTAATGATGTAACCCAGGGGTTCCGAATTACGGCCCGCGGGCCAAATCCGGCCCGCCACAAGATTATATCCGGCCCGTTCCAAGATTTTATAGAGAAAAAAATTAATTGTTTCTCTTCATTATTTATTAACCACACAGTTTATTTGACATGTCCAGTTTCTGTCCGCACTCGTGCTTCCCCCCCATGACACCAAACCAGTGTGCTGTCAGAATTGCAAACCCTCATTTTCAGTCGCAGGCGCCATTCCTTATACCGACAATAGAACGGCTTGACTGACGATTTTTAGGTAGTTCCAAGTCTCCCGGCAGAGGATTATTATTATTATTATTATTATTATTATTATTATTATTATTAGCACCTCGTCTTACTACCCGTTCGAGTTATACGCACTTACGCTAATGTGTAATTGTAGGGTGATTGTGAGATGAAATGGAGGACCTACAGTTTAACGTGGAATCCGAACCACGGTGGAGGCCTGGCACTCCTCACATTCACAAGTTGTGATTAATACACGTCTTGTCAGAGGTGAAGGAAGGGTTTGGCAATCAGATAAATCTGTGCCGGGACCGAGGATTGAACCCCGGACCCCCAACACAGAAGTCAGACACCTTACCCCTAGACCGCCAGGTCACCTCAGAGGGTTATTAAAGGAAAGTTCCGAAATAAATTTAAAAACAAGTAATTATATTGACTAATTACTATAAATATAATTTATTACACATACATTGATTCATTTCTCATAAAGAAGAATCAACGTCAATCTCTTTTATCAAACACTGACTGGCTTTGGAAAGTGGATTTTTTTTTTACAGACGTGACTGGCCATATTATGACTTGAATCCAAATTTGCATGTTGAAACAAATTTGATTTATGATCTATTTGCACATGTCAAGGCTTCCAGGTCAAAAATAATGCTACTTGAAGAACAGGTGAACGTAACTTTGGCCCGCATAGCAAAAGGTTTGGAGACCCCTGATGTAACCTAACCTTAATGTAACCTGGGTTTAAGCCAATTTTAAAGGTGAATCCTCCATTCATCTTTCTAAGTCCAATTAGAGCATTAAATTTGCAGAGTGTTTTTTTGATTGAGAATTGTACTGCATTTCGCCTAGTTTTAAGGGTAAGATTCAGCAAATATCCTTTAGATTTTAAAAGTTGGCCACGCACATTATCAATGATTATAATAAAATGTAATGATTGAGGTTGAAATCAATCATTCACATTTGTAAAATTATACGCCCTAAGATATAACAAAGCTATATAAGTTATATACACACAAAATTTAATGGTTTTTTTTTTCCAAATGAGGTATTTAACGTCCTCTTTCTGAACCGACAACATTCGGACCTCCGGCCGTTAATTTATCACTGTGAAATGGGGGAATCCACATTTCACCAATGATAAAAAAAAAATTCGGCCATGCTAACCAATTTGAAGCGTTATTTATTGCGTAAAATAATATGTAACGTACTTGTTCATTTTATTTAATAAATTTAAATGGTCATATTATTTTAATGTCACACACACACTTTATATTTTTTGTTTTAGCGTGTCTATATTGAAATCCAATGCATGTTTACAGTTACTACCATAATTTTATCGCAATAGGAAGAAACCAATTGTTTTGAGAATGTCCCTTTTGGCAGCTGGTGCCAACATTAACAAATGAAAGATTTGTAGCTTCTTATTAAATATGGTTATACCCCGATTTTGATAGGAAGAACGGTAGAGAAAATTCAAACATACTCCTTGGTTTTCAACATTGATAACATTTTACTATATTATTTGTGTTTTTCTATAGGTAATAATAATATCTATAAAAAGAGACAGCTGCAGGTAATATGACTTGATGTATGAATATATTAAAATTGTTTAAATAATATTAGTAACTAACTTCTACCGCTCTTCCAACCAAAATCATAGGCTACTCTATATCAATATAAATATGTACCCTATTGTTCTTACGAATGAATATTCTGACAACTAGACACAGTTTCTAGATCTACTTTCACGTATTCATACGCCAAGTCATAGTATCGGCAGATGTCACTTTTGATAGATATTATCAATAGGCTACCACCTAAAAATAACAATAATAAAGTGATATGTTATCAATGCAGGCCACAAAAAAAAACCTGTACTTTGCTCTCAAAGTGCATTTGTAATAAAATCAAGGTATTGAGGGGAGAGGGGGTGTTTTTCAAATATCAATTTTTTTTAAATATCCACACATGAACAGAAGAACGACAGGTTATTGACATAAAATGTATTTCATACAAGATGTGGTCGAAACAATTAGATGATTAGTAGCTTGAAAAATTAACACTTTAATTGAAAAGTACATATTCACTGGCTAAATAAAAGCAAACTACAGACTACACTTTTTCACTTTTTTACGATAATGTCACTCAGGTGAGCTCCACCGGACGTCAGGCAAACCTCAGCAGGTTGTCGGACATTCTGGGCGTAGCATCAAATCTAAATAGACTAAATGTTTCAGTCCCACCCTGTAGGTAAGCCTCAACCTACGGTGGTTGGGGGGGTCTGTGCCTCCCAAAACCCCCTTCAACTTTGGGGTTGCTACGACCTTGCGTTCCGGCACCGCTAAATTTACCACCGGGCCTACCCACCCTGTACAAAGGCCTAATCTAAACAGTTTTATGTGTATTAAAAAAAAGGGGCATTTCATCTTTGTTGGTAAAATTAACTAGTGACAAAACAATTATGAAAACATTATCATTCGATAATACTAGTCGAATATTTTTAAAGTTGCTACTTTGCTGGCTATTTAGTTACAAGTTTCTCTAATGAATTAAATACGAAAACATCACACGTGTGTATGGAGCATAACAGTGAAACACCCTCCCCACAAAACAAAAAGGACCCCTCCCATGCGATTAAAAAAAAAATTTTTTTTTAGCTTCACGGAACACGTAATACATGGAAGGAAAGAGGAAGTGAACATGCTAGACAGAGCGCTCAGTTTTTGACCGTTGCTATGGTAACACTCGGCGCCAGGCAGTCAATCACTCCCCTCTTCTCCTAACCCCCCTCCCCCATACTTGAGGGAGGGGAAAAAACCTAACATAGGCTGCCTCCCACGTCACGCCTGACCTCGCCACAGCGTTGCCACGTCGCAGGCAAACCGATATTCCCCTCCAACCCAGGACAGAAACACGAGAGAACGAAGCCTGCGTGGCTCTGTTTGGAGAAAAAAAAAGCTACAGAAAGTTCGAAAATAAACACACATCCATCCAGTAGAACAGGTAATTGCGCGAGTTTGGTTTCACAAGTAACAAGATAGGTTTGTATGTCTCTGTTAAATAAGTTAAATTAATGCCGAGGTCCAAAGATGACTTTATTGTAATTTATTATGGATGTCGAACTAGATTCTTACCGATATCAAGAAACCATCTTAATATTATGAGTCTCGATACTTCGATTCTGACGACACCTACCTAGACCAAAATGGAATGGATCAGTTTCGCATATGAAACTGGCCCATTCCATTCAATTTCAGGTAGGTGACGTCTTGTATTTAGTATAGCGCCGCACTTGAGGCTTACTAAATCTGACTATGAAACTGGCTCTTAGCTCTCAATGAAAATACTGGCAACTAATCATGACGGTAAACATCCAGAATGAGTATAAATCGATCTTTTCTCATATCAGTTTATTTGCTGTTTGAAATATATTTTTGTTCGATTAAAGGACCCTATTTGGTGAATTTAAAATTAAAAGACTTGTACTGTCGATGGTTGTTTATTAAGTTATACCTTTTTTTAATTATTTAATGTTTGACTCCGCGAGGGTTTATTTTTTAAGGTAAAATTACATGCTTACTATTGTAATTCCTATTTATTTGATTAATTATGACGAATCTTACTATTGTAATTCCTATTTATTTGATTAATTATGACGAATCTTACTATTGTAATTCTATTTATTTGATTAATTATGACGAATTTCCACTTGACATATAAATTTTTCTGTGTTAATCCAAGGTGTCCAGCCAAAATATATTGTTAAATTTCCTAGGTTTTCCAGAGCCTATTTCCAAATTTTCAAGTCACTATATACTAAACATTATTTTACTAAGATACCAACTTAATGCAATAATATTTTTAAACACACAAATATTCTGAAATTGTCTCACTCTGTGCAGGTGTTAAAAGATTTCAGCATTAAGCGATGGGTTAATGGGTGGTGCGGGTTAAGTTAGATCATATTGAGACATTAATAGATCGCCTCATGCCAGATACAATTTAAAATTACTAAGAAAACACATTCTTCTCTTTATTCTTCCTATGACGCAATCGAATTCTCACGCATGCGATTCAATTTTATCCAAAGACGTGCGGTAGTAGAGTGGAAAGACATGAAAATGATATGTTGACTTTGAACGTTGGAATTAGTATACACAACTGGCACAGCTGTGTTAAAATATATTATGTTGACTATTGTGAATAAAGGTTGCGGTTTTTTTTAATTAATAAGTAAAAATTCCCTGTTTTCTAGGTCGCTGGATACCCTGTAATTAAATCTAAGCTCATGGTTAGAAATATAAAGAATAGTGGTGGGCTAGACTTCAAATTATCAACCAACTGCTTGCTGCTAGTTGTCAAAACTACTCGCAATGTCCCCGACACTTGTGTCTTCTTGTGTTCCTGTTGAAACTAATGTATCTCAAGCGGTGACTCGCCCGGTCACGGTGTCCGTGTCTTTCAATGTAACCTGTGTCGGAGCAAAGACACTGTCACATGTGTCGGAGCAAATACAATGTCATATGTGTCGTAGCTCAGACACTGTCACATGTGTCGGAGCAAAGACACTGTCACATGCGTCGTAGCTCAGACAGTCACATGTGTCAGAGCAAAGACACTGTATGTGTCGGAGCAAAGACACTGTCACATGTGTCGGAGCAAATACAATGTCATATGTGTCGTAGCTCAGACACTGTCACATGTGTCGGAGCAAAGACACTGTCACATGCGTCGTAGCTCAGACAGTCACATGTGTCAGAGCAAAGACACTGTATGTGTCGGAGCAAAGACACTGTCACATGTGTCGAGTTCATAAAGTCACATATGTCGGAGCAAAGACACTGTCACATGTGTCGGAGCTCAGACAGTCACATGTGTCACAGCTCAGACACTGTCGTGTCACTGTGACCGACCGGAAAAGATATTTAATGTACCAGTGCAAAAAAAGTTCCATTCAAACTAATGGTATTTTAAGACCAGACACAAGTGTCCGCCGAGTATGAAAAGGCCTTTAGAGGGACCTAATACTAGCTCACAGGGTATATAGTCCCATTCAAGGTCAAAGAGTTGTCGAAAGGAAAGGGCGTTGTCCTTGCATAATATATAGTACGTCGTTGAAAACTTTGCAATTAAAAAATGTTCAAAGCATCATATGAATGGGGGAAAAGTAAGCTTAGTTTCATGTATATGTACCATGTGTTTACCCAGAAAGGTAGCAAGCCTACATTGACAGATTACACTAAAGTGCAGCTTATACGATAGAGCCATAGTGTAAGGGTTCACCCATAAATCACGTGACGCTGTAGAGAGGAGAGTTATAATGTTTTAAAAGGGGTACGTGGTGGGGGAGAGGGTGGGTACATCACAGTATTATGAAACACAAATATTATACTTAAGGTGTGGATGTGAGGGACGGTGGAAAAGGTCAAAGTTTTTATAGCAAAACATTTCTTTGTCCAAAATAAATAAAATATTGCTCCAGTAGAAACAAAGAGAGTGATTTTCTTCACATAGTGACATTAACAGTAGTTGTTGAATATCTGTCATGAGCATAGCGGCATTAGATGACAAAACTTTTTAAATTAAGAGAAAAAGTTGTCATTAAATTCCTGGACATTTCCCTGTTTGTGGTCACCATATGACTGACTGTTACTAGGTTTGTAATCTACAAAATTAGTGGGTGGAGGATCATTTTTACAAACATTAAAAAATAGACTCCCAGCAATTGTCTAACAATTTTCAAACATTTTTTTACTCGAGTCGTTAGAAAGTGGAAGATTATGTTAGTGCAGAGGTAGTCAAACAGTCTATCGCGATCTAAAGGTTGACCGCGGTCGCTAATTGGTCTATCGATTAAAAAAGATTGAAAGAAAGAAAATGAAAGAGGGTTTGCAGATTTTTGTCAAGTCAACATCATAAAATCTTAATATCGAATCCTGCCTTTGTTTATGACAGAGTAGTAATGAACTCATTCAACAAACTATCCTAAGATTATGCGTCATGCAGCCCGTGTCGCCAAATACCATATAAGTGTTGAAGCTAGCTTAATACTAGTAAGTCGGCTAGATTGTCGCTAATAGGAAAATTAAAAGTAGTCGGATTTATCTCCAAACTAAAAATGCATAAATTAATCTGAACTGAATGTGAGATACATCAGTGGACTGAGCTGACCCCCGGATTCGGAACGGTATCGTTGTGATTTGTGAACGAGAGATATATAGTTTAGAGCTCTTCTGTAGACCGAAAGCAGTGCATTCATTATGCGTTCTTTCAGTACGGCAGTTCAAAAATCAAAATTCTACAGCATTGAAATTAAATATAATGAACATGAACACATGACAGAAAATTAAGGAAAGTCGCCTCTGGCCAGATCAGTCGCTAGGCGCTAAAAACTAAAATTAGTCATTTCAGACCCGTAAAAGTCGCTAGGTCTAGCGACAAAGTCGCTAAATTGGTAACGCTGCATACAGCAACTTCAGAGTCAAGGGTTTAACGAAAAAAATACTTTTTACGAGGAAGTTTTTAATGTTTTGATGAAAAACTCGATTTCAGTGTGTGAAAGGGCTCTAAGTCTTTATATGTCATATAATTTTACTATTAAAACACTAAATGTGTTTTTTTTACCAATAAAATAAACAATATAAGTCTATGCTATTTAGCAGATCGCAAAGGATTTTTTCTTCTCTGGGATAGGTCCGTAGATCAAAAATCTGGCCACTCCTGTGTTAGTGAAATGAATAAGTAAAGTAATCATCGGTAATGTTATTGAAATGGCTTCGGAATTAAATTTACTAATAATACAAATAGAAATACTTCTTTTCGCCACATTAGCCTTAAACTATTAGCCTTAAACATTGTTTCAGAGGTATTTATGAATGTATGTTAAGGACAGTTATAGCCTAATTTCTAGTCCTGTGCCGCTTGGAACTTTCCAGTCCACCCCTGTTAACAACCCTATAGTTTGAATTATATTATTGGGGGGTGGGGGGGGGGGGGGGTGGAACTGTAACATTACGTAGCTAATTTCCAAAACATTTATTATATTTGTGGAGCTATGGGTCTAGCTTGATGAAAAATGTCTCTAACAAATAGTCATCTTTTAATAGGCTCACAACAGAAAATGTTAAGATATTTGAGAACCAGAGGCGAGCTACCCTGAGATAAGAAGTTTAGAAATGTTTGCCCCTTCTATCTTATTAACATGACAAAGGGTGGTTGTAGGTGAAGGACTAAAGGAAGTATTAGCTTATACCATAGATAAGTAGTTCCGGAAAACGACACAAAACGTTGTATTTTAAGCCGTGTGGCCTGACAGGGATTGATAATTTCTCGATGACCTAGGTGGACGCCTTAAGGTCAGTATTTTGACAGTTTTTATAACAAAGCATTTTTTTATCTCAATAAATTTTTAAAAAATCAGTAGTTTGAGGCGTTTAGTTTAATTTTATACACAAAGTAATAACAATTCTTGAATATATATCGAAAACATAATGGAATTTGATTATAAACATTTTAAATACAAATAAAAAGCTACATACTATAAAATTCCAGGAAGCTCATAAAAAAATCTTACTAAACACATCCACCATATCACATGTTTTTATTTATTTTAGATCAAAAAAATGCTTTGCTATAAAACTTTTAAAAAATATACACGCGTTCTCAAAGCTCAGATAGAATTTTTTTAAATGTTTACATTACTGTCAGTCTTTTGCAAGTAAACAAAATATAAATAAATGTTCAGACAACCCTGTAAACGAAACAAAAAAGTTACATAGATTTAAAAAAAAAAGCATTTTTGTACTAACCTGATTTTCGAAGAGCTAACGATGACACACCACAAAATTTAAAAAAAAATTATTTATATGACTGGGGGGAAAAAATGTGATCAGAAGATTTCTTGAGATCTTGTTACATGGCTGCTTCCGTCGGTTATGATGACACTTGCACAAAATATTTATTTTTGAAAATGAATACGCCAACACTTACAACAAAAAAAAACACGTTTTTATGCTGTCCTTTTCAGAACACATTCCACAGCACTGTTTATCCAAAAGCGTAATCCAAAAAAGGGCACATAATCCAACACTGTATTCCATAAGAGCACCGCTGACTTATTCCACAGGTTTTCGGATCATGGAGCAATAAGATTCGCTAACTTGCACTTTATTTTTCCTTTAAGAAAAACTGCTTCCAAATGATCTATTAGAAAAGATTTTTTTTTTCAATTCACAAGGAAAAAAAACACTTTTTTTTATCTGTGCAAAAACACATTGAAGGAAAACACTTAATATGATAAGGAATTAAACTCAAAAGATGAAATTTTTAAAAAACACTTCACATATTTGTCGCACTTCCTAGAGAGAAAAAAACACGTTTATTACACGTCCAAAAACATTTTTTTAAACACGCTGTGAGGAAGGAAAAAAATGGATCCAAAATTCAAAAAAAAAGACCCATAAAAATTATGCAATATAGTAGAGAAAAAATAATTGTAGTGTAGTATTATTTTAACTTATGAGAGTGTGTGCGTGTTAGGTTAGGGTGTGGTCAGGTTATGAAGGGGCGGGGGGTGTAAAAAATTAGGTGAGGGTTGTGGGGGATAAACAGGGCCCTAAGACGTCGTCTTTAAACATCCTCCCGAACTTGTCTTTGCGAAAACACTGCTATCCCCCACCTAACCTGCCGTCAAACACAGAAGAAGGCCAAGCCCATCAAACACGTGACACGATAACATTATGTAAGGTGGAGGGGGGGTGGGGGCGGGGGGAGAATTTTAAATAATTTAACAGCGACCTGTAAAGCTCACTATGACACAATCTATCACCCTTCGTTTTTTACCCTTTCCCTCTCTTTTTATTCTTTTTAACATATTTCTAGTTTCCTTGACGATGATAAAACATTCGTTGATGACTATATCAGAGAAACAAGGTAAATAAAAACACAACACCTTCGCGCATCAACGTACGACAGAAACGCCTCTGCCTACAATGAGTGTCTTTACACAAGATGTCGCCGAATGCTTACAGCAGAAGGTGTTTAGGTGTCAACATTCACGAGCGCACAAGAAACCTTTTGCCACATCCCGGGTTTAAAAAAAAAATAAAGCTGATAAGACTTATGTAGAATCTCTTCCAAAGGAATTGAAATACCACATTATTATTTTTTTATGTCGCCTTGAAGAACAAGATAAGGGAGCTTACGGCAGATCACGTTGTCATTTAATACACTTCAAAACATATTCATACTGCCAACATCGATAGCGTTTTACTAAAATTATCAGTGTTATTTTTTTAGAAATATTGATATCTATCAAAAGTGACAGCAACATAACACACGATCTGACGTATGAGTATGCCTACGTGAAATTAAGTCCAGTAACTTTTCAAACTATTAGATAAAAAAAAGGCTATCCCTGTGTAAATTGAACTATATATGGTGGAATGTTACATTTCCTGGCGATTAGGGCGGGTTTTATGACTTTCGTTCCAATGTGATGTTAGCAAAGGTGTGAACAGGTGACACATTCAGCGATAGCACAGTCTTCCAATAACTCATATCACGCTTCGTCCAATAAATACGGTTCACGTAAATATAAAGACAGATTCAAAGTACCAATTTAAAAAAAATGTTTTAACTTAAAAGAGTTACCCGCTTCGGTGGCCGCGTGGTCTAAAGCGCTACTCTCGCAGTAGAGTAGACTGACGATGACGGTGAGATCGGGGTTCGATCCCGGCCGGGTGTATCGAGTGTGGTTTGACCAAAATGATTTTCCACTCTCCCTCCACACAAATGCGGGTATATTTTCTCTAAATATGAACTTTCTAATCCCTAAAACCATTAGCATAATTAGTACATAAGCTAACCCAAACGGGTAGTAAGACGCGGTGATTAAAAAACCTAGAATTTTTTTTTTAAAAAAAAGCTCCGATTTCTTATTTCACGGTTTCATAAAAGCATAGCCGGTATTTTTTCCCCAAACCCTTTATCAAATAAATTCCACAGGTTTTCTTCAAGTGCAAAAGACAAAAAAAGTTAGACGTGTACTCGTTTGTTAAACTTCCCTCTCAGGGTTGCCACTATTTTATTACTACCAGAAGAAATGTCCATTTTTCCAGGCCGCATACATAGAATGAAGAAACAAGTAATAAAAATTAATTTCATTTTTCTATCAAAATGACTAAAGTCACGTAACTTATGTTTAAAACAGGAGGGTTTAAGACGCAGTGTTGCAAGTCAAGAAAGCAAACGTCTGGAACGGTCCAGGGTTCGATTTCAGGCACGGCCGAAAAAAATGTCGTTTGTAAAATATGGATTCTCATCTTTTACAGTAATGAATTATAACGTCAGGGAGGGTTGGTCGGTCCAGAAAGTGAACGATGATGATGATGATAATAAAATATATAGTTATCAAAATTATTTTATAAATATTTTATTTTAGTTAGCTGCATCCCTACGACTTCTAACAGGTGGGTAAAGGAGAGATAAAAGGGTGGGGTTGATTTTCCGGGAAGTGTGTGTGTGTGTGTGTGTGTGTCGCCGCCGCGCGCTGGGCCCACACTGGGCCTCTCTCTCTACTCACCCGTGGGGGAAGCGGGGGCCCACGTACAAGGAGGCGGCGGAGCCCCCCGGGATGGCTGCAGGTTCGTAGTACTCGGTGCTCAAGCATCGCTCGTCCAACTTGTGCTCCATGTTGTGAGCCTTCGCGGCCGACTTGATGTCCATGAAGGCCACCGTCGCACACAGACCCGTGGAACCCTCTTCCTCCCGTCGGGGTAGGAGTTTGACGCTCTGAACTCGCCCATAGCTGAAATTCAGAAATTAAAATATCCTATAGTGTGAGCACGACCACAAGTAAACACGATTGATGTTAAATTCGCCAACAGCTGCAACGAAATAACTAGCCTATAGTGCGATCACAATTACAAGAAATACGCTGGATGTTATATTTCCCCACAGCTGGAACAAAATATAAAACTAGCCTATAGTGTGACCACAATTACAAGAAATACGCTGGATGTCATATTTCCCCAAAGCTGGAACAAAATAAAAAATTAGCCTATAGTGCGACCACAATTACAAGAAATACGCTGGATGTCATATTCCCCCAAAGCTGCAACAAAATAAAAAAAAACTAGTCTATCGTGCAACCATAATTACAAGTATACACAAAACTAGCCTATAGTGCGACCACAATTACACGAAATACACTTGATGTGATATTTTCCTACAGCTGCAACAGAATATAATACTAACATATATAATTCATTCACGATAGGTCTTTACCTGGATGACAGTTCAAAAATCATATGTTTAGGTTTTAGGTTACCAACACTTGTAAAAGAACACTGTTTTGTTATGAATGTTAAGTTTTTTAATTACATGTTATATTTTACATTTAAAATAATTTAAACTTAAGTTTTCTCACATTATTTCATTACTTTTAACAATTTCTTTTTACCTAATCCGAAACAATATTTTAAACATATATTAAAAGTACCTATTCTTTGTTTTGGAATGTTATCTATGATGTGTATTATAGTGCATGCATTAATACCTTTTAATAAAGGCATCGTATTTACTTGGTAAAGATAAAATATTTGTAATTTATTTTATATATGATTAACTATTTTAATATTAGTTTATTGTTTTTAGAAATATTTAACTGAATAAAATATAATCGTCTGCTGCGAGGATACACCATTTTAAACAACTTGTCCGCGTCATCATCAACCACATGGCTAATATTCGTTGGTCGCCATTTTAAAGCCATATTTGTTAGACCTTTTGTGAAAGTGCTCGGAATAATAATTATTTTAACTTGAATAGAAGGATAAATAAGCTTTGTGGACGACCTCAAATAAATATTAAGACTTTGTTTAATTTAAATATATTTCATAGAATTTATTACTGTGCGCGTTTATTATATTTTTAACTTTAAATTAAGTCTCTAGTTTGTTAGGTCCACGCCTTACTCTAACTTATAATAATTTATAACTAAGTTAAATTACCTTTTATTTTAATTATTGGGCTTCTGTATTAACGTAAAAAAACTTAATCCTAGATCATATTACTAATTATTTTAAGAATAACTTTGTGTATACAGATATTTTCTCTTTAGTTCGAATACATATTAGGCCTAATTTGGTTAATTTTAATCTAACTTTAATCTAACTTTAAACTTTTATCTTTTATCAAACTTAAATATAAGTTTAATCTAACTTTAATCTCACGAAATTTTATAAGGGTTTTTTTTTATTTGTGGATAGATTTGTGTGTGTTTTTTTGATAGTGAGTTCCCAGGAGAAAAAAAGAAGAGAAGTTACAGATCACCAAGTCATTCAAAAATTTCAATTTCAAAATTCTTTGAGGCATAATATTGGCCTAAATTACTGTGGTAAACTATCACATTACTCTACATAACCATATGTTTTCATAACAGCTGTCCCAAGTGACAGTGGCAGATATCAGCTGTTGGCGTAGTGATATTTTAGGGACTATTTTTTAGTTACTTTTTGAGCTGTCATCCAAGTAAACTTAGGTCGTGAATGGCGTATATGTAGTGTAACTATAATAATTACAAGTAGAGACACTTTATCGAACATAGCTATGAACATTTTTTTTTAAATCCTATACTATAAACATAGTTGGTTCTTTTTTAACCGAACTATCTATAGTAGCCCCATGGCTTCTTTGGTGCTGACTGATAGCTCACAGATGACGGCTTAGAAAAGTTACCAGACCAAATTATGTATCCCTACACCGAACCATATGATCTGCAAAAAACATGTGTTTATCAGCTGTCACTTCTGACAGTCAAAATTTAGGTATATACCTAAATGTTGACTGTCAGAAGTCAGCTGTGAGCTGTCAGTCAGCACTAAAGAAGTCATGGAGCTACTGTAGTTACACATTTCTTGAAGTAACCTTGAGTGGATGTCATCGATTTGACTAACGAATCAGTGAAAATGCCTGCCTTGATAAAACGCTGAAGTCGTCTAGTGATAATTATCCAGCAATTGCTCTCCCAAACCCCTTGTTCAGTTTCTAATGAGGAAGTGGCCAGTTAAGCTCCCAAACCACTGATTCACCACCACCACTCGGAGGAGTGAACACCCAAGTCTCGGAGGATGGCGTCTTTGCTACGGACACTGGTTGGAAAGAGGGAGAGATTGAATGGGATTCCGGGGGGGGGGTATCTGCATGGGAGACAGCTTAGGATGCTGTGCTCGAATAATCAACGTAAGGATCCTCAAAAGCCGCATCGTGAAGGACTTACTGTAAGATAATACCAGCCGGTAACAATCAATGATGGTGGTATGTAGGGCTAAAGGGGGTGGGGGTGGGGGGGGGGGGAGAATACCAGTATCTTAGCTGGTATTTCTTGCTTCAACCTCCCTTCCCTTCCTCCTCAAATCACTAAGTAAATCCTGTTGAGCTAAGGGTCCCGGATTCAATTCCTGGCATAGCCGAAAAATTTATCATTGGTGAATATATGTAGTCTATAGGATTTAAAAAAATTGTTTTTTTGTTGTTTTAATTTCAGTTAACACCAAACTTTTGTAGCCTACTGCTAAAAGGGTTTTGTAGAGTACATATTTAACCTAAGTGAAACATCTGATTATTACAATGTCACAGCAACCTAGATCCCCCCCCCCCCCCCCCAAATCCTAAAGGTGGTGTAAGGGACGCGAGTTAAGGGCAATTTTTTTTCTTCTGATTTTATAGCAAAACTTTTTTTGATCAAAATAAATTAACTATTTCTTTAGTAGAAATATAAAAAGTTTAATTTTCTGTTTGATATCTATCACGAACATAGCTCGGCATTAGGAATAAACTTTTTAAACGAGGAGGAAAAAAGTTGTCATTAAATTCCTGGACATCCTTGACAGATATTTAACAACTTTTGAGGTCACCATCTGAAGAGAATTAAACTCTTATGTTTTTCTAGTGGAGAAATATTTGATTCCTTTTGGCAAAGTAAAATGTTTTGTTATAAAAACTGCAATCACCCTTACCTATTCTCACGCTCCATACATCCCCACCTTAAAACATGAGATACAAAAGGTATACTGTCACATACAATAAAGGGTTAATTCCCCCCCTCACCCCACCATTTATTTGAGATATTTAACGTTCACTTTCCGAACCGACTGATCATATCAGCACACGACTTAGAGACTAACGTAAATCTAGAACAGACACAACACCCAGCCCCCCGACCGTTAATTCATCAATGTGAAAGGTTAAACCCACATTTTATAATAAATATAGACTTGTAAACATAGATTAAAATTTGAAATTTCCCACTCAAGTCCAAAGATCCACATATTTCTGTTACTAAGACCTAAATGGCCGGGAAACGAAAGGTAAGTTCACTGGTAGAGGAGTGTAAAATGGATCTTTTCACTTATATATATCCCTCCTCCCCGGTTTGACCTCCTATTGCATGACAGCTCCTCCCAGTAAAGATATAAACACACTTGGTTTCTGGTGTTTACGAATTTCTGACTGACGTTCAGTGAATTAAGACGGTTTATTTATTATATTGGTTACAATATGACTAGACATCTAATTCTACAGTTCTAGTCTTAGTTTTCTAGCCTACATGTATTATATATTTCTCTATTCTCTATTTATTTTCCATTTTATATTTAATCTACATAGGAGATGGCTCAATGAATGATTAATACTATGCATTCGTCACATTTTCCATCCTCTCAAAGCTATTAAAATGTTTTACACTTTCATTAACTTTTTTTTACCTGTTTCGGTTGCCGCATGATCTAAGGTGTGACTCTCACAACCGAATAATCGACTAGAGCCCCCCGATGACAGGGAGATGAGGGTTCGGATCCCGGTCGGGTGTAATGGGGGTGTTTTTATTTCCCCGAAATGGTTTTCCCACCCTTCCTCCGTGCAAATGAATGCTGGCACACTTCCTCTAAATTAAATCTTTTTGATACATTATTTTTAATATTGGGGTGATGATGACCAAGTATGGACGCTATTTCTCCATCGCCCACACAGTGAGGGATGTTTTACTATCTGTTCTCACCATTTGCATTTAGGTGGGGATGAAGAGAGAATATCGAGATGTTTACCCCACCTAAATAATTTTCCACTATCCCTCCACGCAAATAAGGTTACATTTCTTCTAAACTATCTTCCTCACCCCCCTCCAATTTGTATAAGAGAATTTTTTTTCTTTCTTTTATCGATGAGGGTACAATTGACGAATATATGAACATAAAATAGGAATCTGTGTGTGTGTAATTTGGTGGATAAGGGGGACGGGGGGGCCTCGTGGGGTTGAAGTCCACCTGCCCCCCGAAATCTAAACAAATATTATAAAATTGTTATAAAATGATAGGAAATGATAAAAGTGAATGAAAATTGAAGGTTAAACTCTGTGTAAGCTACATTTTTAGTTCCAGGAGTGTGAATTTATTCCATTATTTTCTTCAAATGTGTTTCGTTGGGGTTTTTTTTTCGGGTAGTTTCAAAACCTACCGACGTGCGATAAGTTTATCGTTATCACGTTTGGCAGCATAGGAGACTATTTAGTCACTTGATCTACATACTAAGTATTAAGTTCTTATCAAAAGTCATGTCTATCAAGTATTAGTGAATGTTGCCTCACAATATTGTTATGAGCAACAAATTTAATTCAAGACCTTCTTGACTTTCATGTGCCATTTGGGTGTGTTTGAGTATGGAAGCGAGAGTTAGGTCCGTATATTCACTTGCACGTATAAAGAAAAAGTATCGTGATTATAAAAATATTCTATCTCGTGATTGGGATGAATTTTGAAGTTTTTTAAGTGCCTGCGAATAGAAAAG
This sequence comes from Timema podura, assembly GCA_033556935.1. NCBI lineage: Eukaryota > Metazoa > Arthropoda > Insecta > Phasmatodea > Timematidae > Timema > Timema podura. Next base: position 22,821,342 of record JAVRXN010000013.1, on the reverse strand, counting down.
AAAAAAAGTGGGTTTTTAAATTGTCTGTGTCTGTGGATAGAGAGGATGTTTTATATATATATAAAATTCGTTATACGTATATATTTATATGTGAATTGCTTGTAGCCCTTAAATCAATAGTGGGTTTGTTAAAAACTGATTTTCGAACATTCAACATCTTTAGAAAATTGTTTTAACAATTTTGTTTGAAATGAATACTCGGGGAAATTTTGAAAATAAAAGGGGGATGTATGGGCGGTGATTTATTCTAGAGTAGTTAATTTAAGACTTTTTTTTTATTTATTTGAAAAAATGTTTAAAGGCAATATGCATCTTCCAAGTTTTGAAGAGAATGCGTCCTAAAGAAGGATTTGTTTGAATCAGTTATAATAATATTGATGATGCATTGATATGACACACAACAGTTCAAAGTCCTTCTAAAATAAATAATATCAAACGTGCGAAACTTATCTCTTGACTTTTCAGTATCAAAATTCCCTTGAAAAAAAAGATAAAAATTTAAGCCTATTGTAAAAAAAACACAGTACACAAAACACTAAAAATGAGAACAAAATTTAATGTAGGCCTCATGCTTATTTTGCTCCCCAAACTGTCTGCGCATATGTAATGCGGAATAAAGTATATTAGAATTTAGAAATAAATGTGACAGCATTAAATAATAAATTCCGTATCTTGAAAATAGCCCTGGCTCCAAAAATATAAGGAAAAAATGGCGAGGGGGGGGGAGGACTTTACATTCAAACGTCGCATGACAGACAAGGATGGAGATGTGTTTAGAAAAAGAAAACAAGCCTAGAGGCTTTGGGAGGGGTAATACTTGGCAGCCATTACTGGAACCCCGTCAACTCCCTCCAACCCATACATTTCCCCTTATAAAAGTTCGTTCGGCCAGGCTGTATGAGAAGGCGATGTCTTATTGGTTGACGTCCGCGCATGCTCAGAGAGTGATCGAGGGACTCAGTCCACTGCGGACTTGGACGGCGGTTGGCTGTGTGAAGGGAGGTCGTTCTGTAATCGGCATAGAGGAACTGCGAAAAGATATTCTAAAAATGTAAATTTACTATCTAATCGGCATAGAGAAAATGCGAAAGATTTTTTTTTTAAATAAATGTAAGTGTACGTTTTCCTACTTAGGATTCATTCTACTAACCAGTTCACAGATTACTATGTGAAGTGATGAAAGTCGTGTGGACTTTTTTTTATAGCAAATAACGCCATTTTCTCGCTCTCCAACTGCCATTGTCCCCAAAGAAAAATATGAATTTTTTTTTTTTCGTGCAATGCGAATTATTGGTGTTAAACGTGAACCCCTCATTCGGAACACATTCCAAAACTTTGTAGTCGAGTAAAGTGTAACATAATTGCACGACCATTATGTGCTATTTTAATACAAGCGTGTATTACATTTTTAAATGTACCGTTATTTGTAAATAGGATGATACACTTTTAATACGAACGGCGATTAAAATGAAATTTACGTAACTCGGCTTAGAAGCCATAGTTTATGGGCAAATGTTGCTGTGCTAAAGCAAAATACATATATATTGCGTATGCATATTATGTAGGAAAGAATCCAATGTTTTCATAACTAGGTGCATCTAAGGATTTTTAAAAACATGGTAAAATAAGTTTTGAGGAGTTTTATTATTAGAAAATTAAAGCATACATTGCAGGGGTTGGTAACGTGTGTGGATTTATTTTTAATATGAGTGGTAAGTTGTGTTTTATTTATATATTACTCGAATCTAAAACATTAATCAAAATATATTATTGTATATCCAACCTTAGCGGTTAGTTCTAACCAGGTTTAGAAACACGTAAGCAATGATGACAATAATGTCGTCATTCTCACTAAAAGCTATTTTATACTTTTTTTTTTAAATATGGAAGAGGCCGTACAAATGAAAGGACCCGAGCATTTCCGAAGCCAAGTTCGGGTCGGCCTTACACACCATTGGCTGGTCCGACGGACCAATAGCAATGCAGGTGACGCCGCGGTCACGAGTACACAGCTGCCCTATAAAAAAAAAGTGTATAAAAAAAACACCGCCTGCCTCGGGCAGACGCAGTTCTGCGACTTAAAAAAAACTCTGCAACGTTGCAAGATTTACAAGTGGATATCTTCTACCAAAATATGTTATGACAGTGGACACGGTTTTTCCATCTTTATAAAATTGAAAATAAAGTTGGGGGGATAAAGGCTTAACTTCATAGTACACATATGGGAGGTGATATTTACTGCAATGCAAACGTGGACCCGGATGTGTAAACTTTATCTACATATTTCAAGGCTAAACCAACAAGATAAAAAAAAACACTTCTGGCCTTGCCACTTGCCAGTATCAGGTATATTGAAGTTGAACTTTTCTTCTTGTGTAGGCCGTGAAAATGAATCGCTTCGACCCAGTTCCTAAATAAATGATGGTTAATGCCAAAGCAGGTTATACCCTGTTAACACTAATATCCTATTATTGTGTCCTAACAATGGGTGTTTAAACAAACTACCGTTGTGTAAAACATTCGACATTCTGATATTTTACAAAAACCAACCACAAGTAGAACCTTAAAGCCTTTAAAATTCTCCCATTTTAAAAATGGACTTACCCCTTTCACAGTGATGAATTAACGGTCGGGGGCTAGATGTTGTGCTGTTTTAAATTTAAGTTTGTTTCTAAGTCCTGTGCTGAATGTAATCAATCGGTCAGAAAGTGACGCTAATTAGCCTAACTAATAATAAAAAATGGACGCGTGAATAATATAAAAGAGAAATAAGCCAAGGCGCATAGGCCTATAGTTTGTACATTTATCTGATGCGTGCACCAAATAATATGTCCATTCAAAACATCGCTTTTGAAATAAACTTAACATGGATATATTTAAAAAATATGTCATATTAATGAATAAAAATTGTCAACTCCGTTTATATGTTTCAACGGAATTCATGCCCTATTAAAGAACTATCCTAACTTATTCCCAGGGACACGAATCGGTATACACTCGAACAAAGGCGTCAGTCTCTCATAGTTTATTTTCTGTTGACAGGGAGGCTCTAATTCGAATCCCTACCGGGTATATTAAGATGGCTTTTTTTCCCCCTTGAATATGTTTTAATCTCCAGACCTTATAACCCAGGTACACTCCGTTACCCTGTGTGGTAACAGTCTTACCTTGAGGGATTATACTATGGTCCTAGGTGTCTTATACGGCATAAGCTATACCATAGTGGAATATACAAGGTAAGCTTGCTGCATTACAGGTTAATGAAATATTAGTTGTTTAAACATCATCACATGTTGCCATATTTAGTGATATATGTCAAATATTATGTCCACAAAAATTCAAGTCTTTCTTGGAAATGTTTCGAAGATGCGTAGGTCATTTTTCGAAGTTCGAGAAAAGTGAGTTTTTGACTTAAGACTTTCGACATTTAGTAGTTTCGAACATCTATATAAAATATTTAAAAAAATGTTATATTCAAACACATCGGAAGAACCCATACATACGAGGAAGAGAGCGGGATGGGGACAAGCTAAGGACCTTGCCAGTTGCCACAATGCAAGTTTAGTAAATAAAGTTGTACCTAAAAGTTTTTTTTTTAGTTTAGACGTATGCAATGATATTTACATTGTAAGAAACAAATGATCCCAGTGGGTTTTTTTTACCATTGAAATAAATAAAACATGGCTTCAGTAACAACCTATTAACCATGGTGACCTCAACAGTTCTTGAATATTTTGTCATGAGCAAAGTGGCATTATATAAGAACTTTTTAAATAAAGATATAAAGTTGTCATTAAATTCCAGGACACCCTTGATATTCAAAAACTGTTGAAGTCACTTGGAAGAAAATTAAATTTATATTTATAATTAAAATTACTTGATTTTTTTTAAAGTTGATATAAAAACTGCAATAACAATGAACTTTTCTAGTGTCACCTTGATCCCCCAATAAACAATAGAACCGTGTGGCTATTTTTTGCTTTAAAAATAAACCAATATGTCCGGTTTTCACACGTATGTGTGTAACATTGTATTATTTTAGGCCCATAAGAAATATATATATTATTGCAAACTCTGCAACGCAATTTGAGACAAAAAAAATTGAAAATGAATGACAACCATAGATAAAGCAAAAGGTTTTCCAACATTGCCCTGTTTTAGGTTGTGAATGGAACAGTCAAATTATTAAAATATAATGGTCTGTTGGCCATTTTATCCAGGATTTGTTGTCAATTCAGAACCTCTACATAAATATAAATTATCCTTTATAATTCAACCTTTTTTTATTTATCACCACGTCTTACTACCCGTTCGGATTATACATTTAAAATTACTAAATACTCTAATAGGTTAGGAATTGGGAAGGTTGAGTTTAGAGGAAGTGAGCCCGCATTTGCGTGGAGGGAGAGTGGAAAACCATGTAGGAAAAACCCTCCCCAGTTCACCCGAGATAGACTTTAACTTCGGTCACTCCGTTCTCGGCAGTATAGCTCAACAAGAAACTAGCGCGTTAGCTAACTACGCCACCGAGGCGGGTCAACCTTTTGTTAAATATTTTCCTGGGAAAGTTTGGATGCATTGATTTCTATACCTTTTAAAATAAACTACACTAAAAACGCGGTAAGAAATACAGATTTTTTTATCGACACTAATAATATTTTACTATATTAATGGCATTATTTCATCGAAATTCATAGAAAAAGCGTAAGATGCATATCACACGATGTACGGTAGGGTGATTGTGAGATGAAATGGAGGACCTACAGTTTAACGTGGGATCCGAACCACGGTGGAGGCCTGGCATTCCACACCTTCACAAGTTGTGATTAATACACGTCTTGTCAGAGGTGAAGGAAGGGTTTGGCAATCAGATAAACTGTGCCGGGACCTATGGATTGAGCCCCGGACCCCAGCACAAAGTCCGACACCTTACCCCTAGACCGCCAGGTCACCAAAGTCCTAAAAATTTGATTATTTAGTTTGTTTAGCGGAAAAAAAACCCAACTATGAACGGTTTAAATTAAAACGCCGTTATATTGCAATGTTTTACATTAACTTTACTCGTTTATTATACACAATAATATTTTAATAGCGTATTTAATGGCTCTAGTTAACAGAGGACTAAACTATTTATTAGATGTTTGCAGTTTGTGATCGGCACTTAAATCGTTGCACACAATAAAATATGCAGTATAAATTAATACAGAAACGTAAATTAGTTAAAACTATGCGAAGTAACGTTTAGAAACACGGAATAACGCCGTCATGGCTGCTGTCAGCAGCAGGGAGTAAGTTTGGCAATGTTGCGCGCGATACGTGGCAACACCGCCGGACTGTGAATCAGCCAGGGCATAGCTGCCTGCTCACTCACCTGCAAACTAATAAACGAAAGGTTTGGTGGAGGGTGGGGGGAGCGAACCGGCGAACAAAGCTGAGATAGCCGAAATACTGCAACGCGATTTCGTACGAGGTTGTGCCAAAAGATGACAATAGGGGTAACTTGATTTCCTTACTTTTTTGGAGCAACTTTAAAAGAAAAAACCTATTTTATGCGGTCAAAATTGATACCCTACCAGGAAGTGTCAGTAAATAAGCCACAGATGGATGTGGGATAGCTGTAAAACGAAATCGTAGTAGGTTCTAAATGTGTCACAAGATAACACAATCCAGCTTGATGACAGGAATGGCACAGTAGCCCCATGGCTTCTTTGGTGCTGAGTGACAGCTCATAGCTGACAGCTTTGAAAAGCTACCAGATCAAATTATGTATCCCTACTCCGAACCATATGATCTGCAAAAAACATGTGTTTAGCAGCTGTCACTTCTGACAGTCAAAATTTAGGTATATACCTAAATGTTGACTGTCAGCTGTGAACTGTCAGTCAGCACCAAAGAAGTCATGGGGCTACTGTAGCACACAAGAGGTAAACGAATGCACATGTGCAGATCGGTGTGACAAATTGGCGACCCAATTAGGTGCAGCGTGCGGCTTTTGTAGGCGATAGGACTTCCTGCAAAGGATTTCATAAAGAGGTTCCTGTTTATGGTGAGAAGTGTTTGTCCCGTAATGCAGTACACAAGTGGGTCGATAAATTCATCTATGGAAGTTCAAAAGTCGCAAATGAAGATCGACCTGGTCACCCTTTGGAGATTGCGACAAAATCAACTGTGCGACAGCTTGTGGGGGAGAAAGAGAGGATTCGAACTGACAGGCTAGTAACAATAGACAGTGTGGTAACTGCCAAAGGGTGTTGTTATATTTTAGCCTAGCACACATCCTAATGTATGATCATTTGAGTTTTCAGAAAGTGTGCGTATAGTGAGTGCCCAGAAAACTTGACTCGGGATTAAAAAATTACCCAAATGGGTTTTGCCCTTTTTAACATCTCTGTCGGTATGCAGAAGAAGGAGAATATATGCTTAGTATGGTTGTTAACGGGGATGAATCAAGGAATAATCACCATCGATCCAAGCTTCAATGCAATATAAACATACCAGTTCATTCTCTGGGAATACTGATTGTTAAGCCAATTTCCAGAAGCAGGGTGAAAATATGAATGTTACGTCTTACTGTAAAGTTCTTTCAAAGCTACGGGTTGCAATTCACATGCAAAAAAAAAAAAAGGTCCAGACCTACTGACAAGAAGAGTACTGCTCTATAATGACAATGCCAGACCTCATACCTCAATTAACCATGGAGAGAAATTCAAATCTGTTCAGCGTAGGAATTGTTTTCTAAAAGGCCTTTTTCCCTACCAGAAAGCTATTATATAGTAGGATTTTGGTAAGAAAAAAGACCTTTCAGAGAGTAATTCCTACCGTGAATGGAGTATAAGAACTACGCTGGGAAATTCTTGAAGATCACCTTACAGCCCCCATGTTATCCCCTGGCGATTATTACCGTTTGGTCAACTTAAAAACAAACACCTTGATGGTAAGCCATTCACCGATGACAAAGAAGTTGAAGATGTGGTGCGAATGTGGGTGAGATCCAAGATTTCTATGCTGCGGGTTATAAAAGCACCGCTCTAGAGATAAGTGTATCACCAATGGTGGATGTTTTTCAAGTTAGTATCTAACGTAATTTTTTTTAAGAACCATTTGTGACCTATTTACTGATTTCCCCTCGGATATATATATATTATTTTATAGGTATTGTTAATAATCTATCAAAAGTTAAAGTTAAATATATTACTTGACGTATGAATAGTTTAAAATATATTTCTAGTACTGTATAACATTGTCGCAGTCAGATATGTCCATTCGTAAGGGAATTGGAATACAAACTTTTATAATATTCAAAGTAGTGAGATATTTTTTTAAACTAAATATTTTATGTGACAATGTCAAATAGTGAACCCTGTTTATTTTTTATTTATTTTTTCGTTTCCAACTGTAATTTTTTTTAACTAAATTTAATTGAAAGAGAGAGCGAAAAAAAATTGTACAAGGATAGTTAAAAAAAACCTGTGCAGTGCAATGAAGATTATCCCAATTTCAACCCCTTTGAGGTATACCTTTTGAAAACACTATTTACCAAGTTTTAGCTCGATCGGTGTATCTATGAAAATGTATTTAATCAAAATCAATTCAATCGATAAGAGAGTGGAAAACCATTTCGGAAAAAAACCACCCTCAGTACTAACAACCGGGATTCGAACCCCGATCTCCCCGTCATCAGCAGTCTAGGTTTATTACGAGAGTGACGCCTAAGACCATTCGGCCACTGAAGTAGGTTGTAGATATTGTATTATTTGTACATAAACTATTTTCTTAAAGAAATTCTCTCTTTGTTGGTAAATTAACTATTAACAAAAAAAGGATGAAAACAACGACCGTGTGAGCTGGTTTTTTTTTCTTCTATCGTTTAAGTACAAGTTTCTCTGGCGAATAAGTTTGAAAACGTAGTCCGTATGTATGGGTCTTAAGATTTAACAAGGTTTTTAAGAGGGCTGCATGTGTAACTGAGATATTAACAATCAGATTGATAAAATTGGTAATAATACCAACTTTTCTTGCGTACATAAATGCATACTAAACTATTTTCTATGACTATAAAACTTGTAAACATAGTTTATAAAAGTTTACACCATTTCCCACCATGAAAAGACTAAAAATCCACGTATTTCGGTTGCTCATTAAGGCCCAAATGCTCAGATAACTTTCGTAGCTAGCTGGTATTGGAGCACTGAATGTATCTTTGTGAATAGAATGATGTAATTTTAGTAGGGGGGGTCAAAACACAGATTGAATTTGAATTTGTATTTTCCTCCTTTCCCGTTTGTTCTCCTAGTGACGGACAACTCCCAACCTGTAGCGTTATAAACTCACTTGGTTTCTGGTGTTAATAAATTTCTGTTCGGCTATTCAAGCGCCTTAAGGTGGGATAGACGAAAGTTCGAGTTAAGGGTAGTTTTTATAGTAAACATCCCCCCTCGCACCAAACTAAAGAAAATATTGCTACAGTAGAAACATAGATTTTAATTCTCAACACATATGAAGTATTTTTTTCTATGTTTTTATTGGAGAAATATTTTATTTATTTTGATGGGGGGGAGGGGGGGAGTTGTCAACACAAAAACTCGCGTACCCTCCCTTCCTCCCCTTAACAGTGAAACGTTGGCTGCTTGCAAGATTGTTGCTTGCTTCTTGCAGAGAGCTGTACAGCAGCTAACAATAAACGGGTTATGGCCTTGTAATCTTTAACGGTATTCTGCTGTGTAAAGAGACCCCCCCCCTCCCCTTTTAAATACCTAACCATAGCTTTCACCGCAAGCTAAAATGTTATCGGGCGCAGACAGTTACGTTTCCTACATTCCTACACAGACAAGACACTAATCTATACTCCATTCAAGTTAGGAATTACTCTCTGAAAGGTCTTTTTTTCCCCTACCAATATCCTACTATAAATAGATTTCTGGTGGGAAAAAGGGCCTTTCAGAAAACAATTCCTACGATGAACAGACTTTATGTTAAGACTTATCGCGAACGACGTTTATTTTTTTCTCTCGCACCCCTCGAATAGGGGAGGGATGTGGGGTATCGAAAGAAAAGTATCGATACTGTACTCATTAGAAGTATCGGAAGAAAAATATCGATACCGTAATAGTATCGAAAACAGTAAGTTTCGATACCGAAAATTTAATCTAGAAAAATATTTTTTCTATGTAGTAATAATAATTTAACTAATGGAAGGTGTAGTAGACTGGGTGGTCGCCCGGTCAGGCTGTATTGATAAACAAAGATGAAAGAACGGCTATAAATTATGATGAGCTAGAAGAGGATGAATGCTAGAGTTGATTCTTGCTTGTCACGCAGAAAATGAGTGAGAATTAAAACAGTGGCATTTGTTCTTCCTTCACAGTAGGGTGTAGTAAGCATTTAATCCCAGCATGAATGAAGATAACAAAAAAAAAATGGTTTATTTCGATTCCGATCCGATACCGAAGTGTGAGTACTAGTATCAGTAAAAGTATCGAGTAAAAAAAAAAATAGTATCGAAAGGAAAATATCGAAAGAAAGTTTTTAATGCCGTTTGTCTGTTACTGGGACTTAAGAGCCTAAACCATTTTTTAAAGATCGGGCTAAGACTTGGTCAAATAAGATTCCTCCAATTAGTTTTTGGAATTGAGGGGATCAGGACGAGGTAGTGCCTAGCCTCGTTTTCATCAAACTGAGTTAATACTGCTGTCTAGTGTCCAAAACAAGGACAAAATAAATTATCTCAATTGTTTCAGAAAGATCTCAACATTCGGTGTACAACGTTGATTGTACTTAAGATTTATTTTATAATAAAGGAAGTTGATAAAACTAAAGAAAAAGGAAAAATAAACTTCTTAGAGTAAATTTGATGACGAAAACCCTCCTAGGGAAAGAGGAAAAATGTGGGAATAATCCAATGCACAAAGGTGACATCTTCCTTTCTTCTGTCTTCTATAGTAGAAGTAGTCACAGACGCATTTTAACATAAATAGAATAATATTTCGGTACTGTTGCCTTTAAAGGCTTTCTTCATAAAATTTACTCTTAGAAGTTTATTTTTCCTTTTTCTTTAGTTTTATCAAGTTCCTTTATTATAAAATTATTTAGCCAATGTGCCACCTCATTTTTAAACATAGTATAAGATTTAGTGATTTGATCACACTTTCAAATCTGCACTTTTTAAAACACAAAATCATGTTTGGCACTATCTCGTCTCGACCTTCTCCAACCTTTAAATTAAGGGTAGTTTACCTAAGGTAGGGAACGCGAAAAAAAGGCCAGTGTTTTTGCAGTTTTTATAGCAAAACCTTTTTTGGTCCTAATAAATAAAATATTGCTCCATTAGAAACCTAGAGTTAAATTTTCTTCACTTTGTGATATCAACAGTTGTTGAATATCTGTCATGAGCATAGCGTCATTCATTATATGAGAAACTTTTTAAAAGAGAGAAAAGTTGTTATCAAATTCTAAGACAGCCTTGACAGATATTCAACAACTGTTGGATAACACCATGTGAAGAAAATTAAACTCTGTGTTTCTACTGAAGCAATATTTGATTTCTTTTGACCAAAAATGTTTTTTTGTATAAAAACTACAAAAACACCGACTTTGCCTTGTGTTTCCCAAGAAAATCACTTAGAGAGTTCTTAACTTAAGAGGAAATTTCCAATTTTATTCATTTCTCCACAACTCTTTGAGCTATGAAATAACTTTTCATTGCAAATATGTAGAACTCTCAAAAATATACAGCTTTTATGCGAAATAATATTTTTATAAAATTAATATCTTCCTAGTTAGAGGCATTTTTTTAAAATATAGCTTTGTGAAATGGAGAGTTGAAAAATCACTTAACACACAATATGTTTCTGTAACAATACATACTATTTATTGCATGCTCTTTGGTGAACTGCAATGTCTTTTTTGTTTTACCATTATGTTTATAATATAACAAAGTGTATTATTTATTTTCATATTTCAAGTTATAAGTATAATAATTGATATAAAGGGGTTAGAAAAGTTATTTAATTTATTGTTTTATTGCTAAGGCATCTATAGGGTTATAAAATGGCGGTAGGATCTCATGATTAGTGAAATATTGACTAGAGGAAAATTCCATACTTGTTTAGTGATGATTTCCTAACCACCTGCCGGCAACTACCCTCCAAGCACCACGTGTATTATCAACAGTCCTGGTTTCATCAGAGGGGGATATAAATAGTGACCAGCATTTAACTATAATAACGGTGCTATTACCTGCTTCTGTGGCTGCATAGCACTACTCTCGAAATAGACTAAACTGCCGATGACCAAGAGGGCATGGGTTCGACCCGGGTCGGATGTACTAAGGGTGGTTTTCCCTAAATGATTTGACCTCTTGGTCATCGGCAGTTTAGTCTATTTCTCTCTCTCTCTTTCTATATATATATATAAAGAGAGAGAGAGAGAGAAATCATTTAGGGAAAACCACCCTTAGTACATCCGACCCGGGTCGAACCATGACCTCTCGGTTATCGGCAGTTTAGTCTATTTCGAGAGTAGTGTCTTATATATAGTTTCCCTCCCTGTTCTCTCTCTCTCTCTCTATATATATATATATATATAGAGAGAGAGAGAGAGAGAAAGAGAGAGAGAGGGGGGAACCATCTGTATACACACACACACGCAACTGTGGGTACACTTTTAATTCCACCTTCCTCATCCCTAGCCCATTATTGTAATTAGTAGTACATAAGTGTATAACCTGAACGGTTAGGACGCGGTGCTAAAAAAAAGTTATTTTATAGGTATTAATAATATATATATCAAAAAGCGACAGCTGTAAATTTCATGACTTGACGTATGAATACGTGAAAGTAGGACTAGTGACTTTTTTAAGTTAGATAATGGTTATTTGTATTAAAAGTGGATCGTAACTAATTGTTCGTTGACATAAAGGTCGTTTAGCTTGACTTTTTGAGCCTTTTAACGTCTGACGCATTAGCTCAGCCGTTATCACGTTTGTCTACCGAACCAATGATCCCGAGTTCTATTCCAGGAATAGCCGAGAGAAACCAATTAACTTGTGAGATTGGGAATTTCCCTTTCACAATAATACCGCATTTAAGTGGAGGGAGGGTAGAAACCCTTTTAGGGGAAAACCACCCTCAATATACTCTTACCGGGATTCGAACCCCGACCTCCCCTTCATCGGCAGTCCAGTCTATTGAGGCCACCGAAGCGGGTCGCAGTGATTTAACTGATGGCCAAGGGGGCTGGGTGGATGTGTGCGCCTATTCTAGAATTAGGGTTCGAATCTTTGTGTAAATATTTACTCCCCACGTCAACCGATTCAAAACTAATCGTGGAATCGTGTCGAGTTTATAGAGACCAATTTTCAAAAAAACGAGCCTTTCAGAAAATATACTTTTTTTCGGGTCAATATTGATAACCTTTTTATATGTTATTAATATTATTTGATAGATTATTATTATTATTATTATTATTATTTAGCACCGCGTCTTACTAACCGTTCGGGTTATACGCTTAAGTATTAATTACGATAATGAATTGGAAGGTTGAGTTTAGAGGAAGTGAACCCGCATTTGCGTGGAGGGAGAGTGGAAAACCAATTAGGAAACCCCCCCTCAGTTCACCCGACCGAGATTCGAACCTCGATCTCCCCGTCCTCAGCAATAGAGCTCAACACGACTAGCGCGTTAGCTAACTACGCCACCGAGGCGGGTTATTTGATTGATATTGATAAATATGAAATTAGGTCTGACATTATTGATAGATATAAATAGTTACATATAAAATAACACGAATAATATGGTATAAATGTTTTCCAAAGTGGGTCGCAAAATACGTGTTTATATGAAGATCGGACTGTAATTGTAGAGCTCCAACCCATTCTCAGCTCGCAACGTTCGTCTTGAATGTGCTTGTTTCTCTACCGAGAGCCACCTCGCAAATCAATAGCCGTGTGTGTGACGCTACAGTGCTAGCTGAGGGGGGTACGGGGGGTGGGTGAGCGAACATCCGAGCGGCCATTGCTTTTCGGAGCTGCCAACAGCGCTGAGGTAAAAAATGGAAAATGATTTTTTTTTTTTTTTACGTGAGCCACCAGTGAAATAATAATACGTAGAAATTAATATTTTCTTTTAAGGACTGGGTGAGCGGGGAAAATTTGTGTGAAACTGAGGCATTAACATTTTCATTTATAAAAAAAAAGTTAATACCATACCACGTTGGTGCTATGCTTGAAATTTTATTTTATAAAATTCGTACCTTTCTTCTGCAAAGAATTGCTACTAATGTTTATCTTGTTCATATGAATGTAAATCCTATATAACATTAAAGGAATAATTTCTTAAACAAAATGATCACAACACTGACCAAGACTTAAAAACAGTACCCATAGCTCATCACTGTGAACGGAGTAACCCCCTTTACTCCCCAAAATTAACATATTAGGTTAGATTTTTCGATCAAGCTGAGAGTCGAACCAGCGATCTTTAACTTAGTTGTGAACTTTAATATATTTTTAATGTGACTAAATTAAGCCTAATAATGATGTGGTTCTCATAATAATCATCATAAACATACTGCATGTCCATATGGGTTTGGTTTTGTAGTTAAGAAAGTTTGACAGTTAGATATGAGCATAAACTTTAACAATATAATGGATTACTGTAAAATTCCTTGGCCAACAAACCATAAAAGTTTTGGTCTGGGGTTAAGGTGTCAGACTTCTGTGCTGGGAGTCCGGGGTTCAATCCTCGGTCCCGGCACAGATTTATCTGATTGCCAAACCCTTCCTTCAACTCTGACAAGATGTGTATTAATCACAACTTGTGAATGTATGGAATGCCAGGCCTCCACCGTGGTTCGGATTCCACGTTAAACTGTAGGTCCTCCATTTCATCTTACAATCACCCTACCATTACACATTGGCGTAAGTGCGTATAACCCGAACGGGTAGTAAGACGCGGTGCTAATAATAATAATAATAATAATAATAATAATAGCATAAAAGTTTGTCCAAATCATACTTTAACACAAAATGGATATTTTGTTAATTATAAAAGTAACTTTATAAGGCACTTTCCCTAAGAATATTGTTTAAATACATGACTATAGTAAGATAAAATTTAAAAAACCATCCTTACATTATTAATTTATGTGTTAATGATATTAAGTAAATCCTACTATTAATAACGTCCTTTTACCCTGAAATGTAGCATTTATTTACACTATGGCTCTATCTTGTAAACTGCACCATAGCCCGCCTGCATAATGGATTATTTGAGGTAGTTAACGTGAACTTTCTAAACAGACTGATTATATAATCACACAACATATAAACACAACATCCAGCCCCCAGCCCCTGACCTTTTCTCATGATCCCTACATCCCCTTGATATACCCTAAGTAAAACAAACAAAAGACAGTATTTTTCAGTGGGTTCATATTTTATCTGACAAAGTGTACACACGTGCTATGTTCAAGGACTGGCCTGTTGTTGACTGTATTAGAGTCCAACTCTTGGTAAGTCCCCGATTCGAAGCGTGTCTGTCTGCCCGTGATCAAGTCCGATTTTCATAAGAAGGGCCTTTGAGAAATTACTTACATTTTTTTCCCTGCAAACATTGATAACATTTTACTATATTATTAGTATTATTTTATAAGTATTGATAATATCTATAAAAAGGAACAGCTACAGATAGCATGACTTGACGTATGAATATGTGAAAGTATATCTAACTTTACTAGCTATCAGATAAGGTATTTTCTATGAAAATCGAACTGTAGTTGTTGCGAGTATCACTGTTGAACTTCAGTCGTGTTTTATCTATTGATAAGGGGTCGTCCATAAACCACGTAACGCTGTTGAGAAAGTGTCTACATGGTGTAGGAGGGCGGGGGGCAGGGTGGGGGGACGTCCTTAGGGGCCAGAGCCCAGCCATCCATTTATTTTTTTAACATAAAATTATTATTTTTATTCTATACAAAATATTTGCGAATAACCAAGAATATTAAGTGGAACTACATTCTCTACACGCAATGAATTATTGGATTCGTTGTACAGTATTCAAGTCAAGATTATTCATTCCTCGCTCCAAACGTCAAGCGAGAGCTGTACCAGCTCTAGAGTGACCTAATATAGAAGCTGAACAAGGCCAGCTCTGATTGGCCCTCTTAGAGAAGCCAGTGGTTAACTGTGAATGAAGGAAAAACAGAGCTTATTTTGTTTTTATTATTTACTGTTGGGGACAGCGATAAGCTGTAAGAATCTTAGAATATTTAAGTAAAAGAATTAAGAAACATAAGGAATGTCTATTCCTTTGGAAAATGCATTTAAGTTAAAAACATTTGTACCCGTAAATATTGGATCAGAGATAGATTCCGCGGTCAAAATTTGAGTCCAAAAACACAATTAACAGGAGTAATCATTTGTTTAGGTATTTTGCAGATTTATAGAATGCTTAAAATGCTTTAGTATTCATGAATTGGCATTTAGAGACAGACGCGCCCAACTTTTGTACAAGTAATGTCATAACTTGGTAAGTTTAATTCAAAACCTGTATGATTTTATTCTTTCTGTTTGTAGATTTGTTTAGTGAGTTTGTAATTATAATGATTTTTTAAAAATTAGGAAAACTTAAATTAATTTGTTAACATGTTGTGGCAAGAAAAAAAATCATTACCGGTAAGCTTTGATCTTGCCCCACCAAAAAATAAAGATTAAGCACGCTCCGCCACTGGAGGATAGGTACATCAAAGTGTTGAGTAACACGGATCTTATACTTAAATAAATAATGTCAAAAAAAATTAAGATTATTGTTCAAGTATTGTCCATAAATTAAGATAGTAAAGTGTTGTTATAAAATTCTTTGAAATCGTTTATATTCAGAATTTAAGATGGATTCTGAGTAATATTAAAAGAGAGTCCCGCGTTTAATGTCACAAAAACTTCTCTGTGAGGTAATGAAATTCACCCCTGATGGGAAAATTACGTAAATCAGGTTGGAGGGGGGGAAGGGGTCAGTCAGGATGTCTAATTGATGTTACTTAAGAAGGGAGGATAAAAAAATAAGTAGGAATAAAAGCGTTACGTGGATGCCCTCCAACACGAGATTATTTACTTCTACTCATTATCCACGTGCTGGTGATGTAACGAACGCACCGTCAGCGTTTAAGAGTTCCCGTGGAGCCGGGTTCGACTTTCTGGCGGTCCCTACAAAATTTAGTACGGTTTTATTTCAAAGGGCGGTCAATCAAAATAAGGGTATAAACCCATTCCTAGGTCAAATTAAATATGTATCCTTCCCCTCCCCATCAGGAAGGGGGATAACCAACCACAAAGTGGGGTGTGGGGGGGTTTGACCTTCACCGGTGGTAGCGAGGTCCAAGGCGTCAGGTACACAGTCAGGGTGGCTACAAAACATATTCCCTGACTTTTCCAGGCAACATTTTTCAATTTTCCCCGACTACTTTTTCCTGTTTTAATGGTGGATGATGACTTTTGTTTATTTTTTATTTGATCACATATTAAAAAATAGTTTTGTATCTACTAAGCATAAACAGTTTTATTAGTTATTTTTAAAATTAAAATGTTATTTTATTAAGGTATTAACTTTCGTTTTAGCGTTTAAATGCGAAATTAATGGGATATTTTAGATATATTTTTTTAATTCCTTAACTTTTCCTTATTTTTAGTTAAATTCCCTGACATTTCCCTGTTATCCAAAAATTCCCTGACATTTCCAGGTTTTACCTGTCTGTAGCCACCATGACAGACACCGGGGTTCAGATATTGGCTTGTTGCACTTGAAGTTTTTTTTTTCTACCTGTGAATGTCGCTATGGCTTTTGTTTTCTCATCATATAATAAATTTTCTAGATGTCAGCGAAGAACGCCCCTTCGAAAGTTGGATTTTTTGACTTGAGTGGAAATCTTACAAGAAATTTATTCTAAATTTGGTACATTTTACGCTGTAAATCTGTGCACAATTTCATATTTAAAAAAATTAGCTGATCGGTAGGTTTTTTTGAACGTGTTAACATAAGTTTTGATTATATTGTAAAGGCAATCAAACGTTTTCTAACTTTGTGAAAGATTTTTACTAAGCTTTTAAAAAAAACTTATAAAAAAAATACAAATGCCTGGTCCAAATCGAGAATCTAGGGGTTAATAATCGAGCTCAATGTGTTAGATTGCCATTTAGAATATTGTTAGATGTGATTTTAAAAAAATAGAAGACAACGATGAAATTAAAGTTTAACAAACTAAAAAAATTTAGTTGTTAACAATTAATTACACCCAAACTTTTTACCTAACTATTTGACCAGTTATTTCAAAATTAGTATATATTTTTCAATAGTTAGCTATTTAACCCTTATCTCGTTAGAAGCATGATTATGAGTTGTAAGGATATTATTACTTCTGTATGGTTCAATGGGGCTAAAAATTACCCCAAAAATACTTTTAAAAACACCAGAAAATTACCATAAAAATTAGTAATTAACGATTTTTGAAGAGCTTTATGTCACCAAATAGTTCAAAAAATGTCAACAAAAGGAGTTAATGCTCTAATAAAATATTTTTTTTTTTACAAAAGGGTGACCTCCATCACAATTCACAAAAGTTTGGCACAAGGTTGTTAAGGGTTAATTTTGAAATTTACACTAAAATTATTTAAATTATTTCAGTAGGTCATTATTTCAAACGATTAAATGCATATAATTCTTCGCTTTAGTTTGGGTTTTGATTAGTGTCCTTGTTTACCCTGAAAGGCAGCAAGCCTACCTTGCATGGTTCCACTAAGGTGTAACTTATATACTCCATTCACGGTAGAATTACTCTCTGAAAGGTCTTTTTACCTACCAAAATCCTACTATATAATAGATTTCTGGTAGGGATAAAGGCCTTTCAGAAAACAATTCCTACGATGAACAGACTTTAGGACCGTAGTGCAATCTGTCAAGACCTTTCAGGGTTAACAAAGTATACATTATTTAACAGAAACAGTTTTTTCCCCCCATTTTGATTCAGTCAATTCTAGTTTACAGCTAAGCTGTATCTCGCATTAGTATGGAGAGAATGAGAGGGAAAATCACAGCGATGATATTCCTAAATTAAAAGGTTTTTCCGACGATACACCTGGCTGAGATTCTAAGCCTCGACGCGCCAATGGGAATCTAGTAAATTGTGAGCCTGACGCTTGGAACTGCGTGAGAACCAGTACGGTTCCTTAGTTTTGGTTTCCGAAGCACATCTTGTAATGGGGTTTGGTGTTTTGGGTCTTGAGCAAAGCTTGCAATATTTTTTTTTATATAGCGTTTGCCCAATACGTCTATAATGCTTAGAGAAATGGGGGAAGGGTGGGGTGGGGGCTAAGCCAAATTAAATATATTTTATTGATAAAAACTCAAATTTAAAAGAGACTTGTAAGAAATTAGTGATATATGCAAAATATTTACATGTTGTTGTCAATAGAACCGTGTTTTTCTGTAACTAAATATAACTGTAATTTATTATTATTATTATTATTATTATTATTATTATTATTATTATTATAAGCACCGCGTCTTACTACCCATTCGGGTTGTACGCACTTACGCTAATGTGTTATGGTAGGGTGATTGTGAGATGAAATGGAGGACCTACAGTTTAACGTGGAATCCGAACCACGGTGGAGGCCTGGCATTCCTCACATTCACAAGTTGTGATTAATACACATCTTGCCAGAGGTGAAGGAAGGGTTTGGCAATCAGAAAAATCTGTGTCGGGACCGAGAATTGAACCCCGAACCCCCAGCACAGAAGTCTGACACCTTACCCCTAGACCACCAGGTCACCAACTGTAATTTAAAAATTTGTGGAAATAATCTGTTTCCCCGTAGACCTTTTGTATTCTCCCGGTTAATCCGAACAAGCCTTCGGTCCCAATTAGTCCATGTGAATGAGGTTCTACTGTTTTAAATGTTACATATTTAATCGGAATGTCCCGCGTTCTAAAGTTTTAACTACAATTTAATTTCTTCTCATAAGGATGTTAATTGTCAACATCGAAAAAACATCATCAAATGAGCTCCAGTAGAGCATTAACTGCGAATCCTAGTTTTTTTTTAATCACAATCATGTATTAACTAGTGCTTGGTAGTTAAATATGTCACTAACTTCTGGGTTTCCTGGTCATCTTAAGACTAAATATGTTAAAATTTCAATATAATCAAACCTTTAAGAAAACATTCACCTCGATTGTGATTCAATATTTGAAATTTTTAGTGGAAAACTTTTTTTTCTATTTCATTCCCCTGGTAATCCGTACGAAAAACTTGATTCTCTACGTTGAAATATTCGGAGAAAGTTCACAACCGACCAGGCTGGAAAAGACAACGTCAATACAGGATAAAACCAAAATAGTTACAACAGTTTAACCGTTAAAATATTTGTCGAGCATTCTATTTTAAGAGCAGCTACTGTGTTTTTTGCCATTAGTTTACTATCTATAGGATTCAACTCTAGGGGAATCACTATTGAGAGCTGGAGAACGAAAGTTACCTACTGTAGCTGCTTTGAAATGTATTTATAATATAATTTTAGTTGAAAAGACATGAGTATATGATCACATAGAGAGCGTTAGAATGAGAACGATAATTTAGAGATTTTTGCGGACAACATATCATTTGACATGGTTATTGAGTATAAGGACGTTATTTGGTCCAAATAGTTATGACGATGGAGGAGGTTACAGAACCTGTACTCATCACAATACATTGTTAGTATAATCAAATCACTCAAATCACGGTAGGAAGGACATGCAGCACGAATGGAAGAATCTATGACAGTGTTCAGGGTATTTATCGGCAAACCTAATGGAAAATGACCATTGGCAAGACCTAGACCGCAGATGGGAGGATAACATTAAAATGGACCCTGAAAGAAATAGGGTGTAATGGATAGAACTAACTCAAAGACAGGGATATATGGCGTACTTTTTTAAGTGCGGCAATGAACTTTTTGAGTTCCTAATGCCAAAAAGTAATGTGGATTACAAATTTGCCAGTATAATACAATAGATTTGGGAGGGTGAATAAACCACAGCTAGGCCTATAAATCAAATGTGGAAAATCTTCTCCTATCGTACATCGGCCGATTCAAACCACGATAAAGCCCCCCCTCCCCCCCGGGAAATTTTAATACGGTGCGAACCTGACTTCTTAAAAAGCGTGACCACCCGCTTCGGTGGCCGCGTGATCTAACGAGCTTCTTTCGTGTAAAATTAGACTTAATGCGGGTACATTTCCCCTCAATTAAGCCTTCCTAATCCCTAACCTGTTAGTGTAACTAGTACACAGGCGTATAACTCGGACGGGTAATAAGACGCGGTGCTAAAAAAAGAAAGAAAAAAGCGTGACCACCCGCGAAGGTGTTACTTTGCTCTTTGCACGTCCTGGAAGGCGCTATTTCCTTCCAGAATCCTGCTGTATTGTAGTATTTTCGTATGATAAAAGGTCTTCCAGAACAGACTTCCTACCATCATCCTGGAAGGCCCTATTTCCTTCCAGAATCCTGCTGTATTGTAGTATTTTCGTATGATAAAAGGTCTTCCAGAACAGATTTCCTACCACCATCCTGGAAGGCCCTATTTCCTGCCAGAATCCTGCTGTATTGTGGTATTTTCGTATGATAAAAGGTCTTCCAGAACAGACTTCCTACCATCATCCTGGAAGGCCCTATTTCCTTCCAGAATCCTGCTGTATTGTGGTATTTTCGTATGATAAAAGGTCTTCCAGAACAGACTTCCTACCATCATCCTGGAAGGCCCTATTTCCTTCCAGAATCCTGCTGTATTGTGGTATTTTCGTATGATAAAAGGTCTTCCAGAACAGATTTCCTACCACCATCCTGAAGGCCCTATTTCCTTCCAGAATCCTGCTGTATTGTGGTATTTTCGTATGATAAAAGGTCTTCCAGAACAGACTTCCTACCACCATCCTGGAAGGCCCTATTTCCTTCCAGAATCCTGCTGTATTGTAGTATTTTCGTATGATAAAAGGTCTTCCAGAACAGACTTCCTACCACCATCCTGGAAGGCCCTATTTCCTCCCAGAATCCTGCTGTATTGTGGTATTTTCGTATGATAAAAGGTCTTCCAGAACAGATTTCCTACCATCATCCTGGAAGGCCCTATTTCCTTCCAGAATCCTGCTGTATTGTGGTATTTTCGTATGATAAAAGGTCTTCCAGAACAGATTTCCTACCATCATCCTGGAAGGCCCTATTTCCTTCCAGAATCCTGCTGTATTGTGGTATTTTCGTATGATAAAAGGTCTTCCAGAACAGATTTCCTACCATCATCCTGGAAGGCCCTATTTCCTTCCAGAATCCTGCTGTATTGTAGTATTTTCGTATGATAAAAGGTCTTCCAGAACAGACTTCCTACCACCATCCTGGAAGGCCCTAACGTTACGTCACAAAATATGAAACCAGATTCCTGCATCCGTTTATTATGCGCCCTAATTTGTTTTCTTTTACACACATTTATTTCAGTTTTTTCTAGAGATGGGATCCTAAATTCTCGAACCCCTTGAATCATTAAGAATATTCTAGAAACTATCGGATTCTAGATTAAACAAATTTAAAAGATTAAAAATAATAATTTTTAATTTTAATTTGTTATAGAGCTCTAATATTGTTCATTACTAGTTCAGACCCAACACAAGTATAGTACAAACTCAACAACCAGGCCCCAGACCATTAATTTAACACTTTTAACACTGAAGGTATGAATGTTATAATGAATTCTGTTTAGCAAAAAAATAAATTAGTTACTGTTTCTACTTTGTATTAGTTTATTCTGTTACATTCTTGTTTCCTAATATGTTCAAGGTTTCTTCCCCCCCCCCCCAGATTTGGGTTTGGCTTCGAGATTCGAAGATGGCCTAAACTAAATATTTGGATTCATATAATAGTTTAGTGAATTCGACCTCTCTATGTTATGTTTCGCTTTCTCAATTTTTCACATTTTAAAAACTTTTCACCCCCCAAAAATCGTCTCGCGGCCCACAGATCTAGTCTCTTGCCCATGCTCGAAACTCGCACGAGGTCTTGTCAATGTTTTGACGGCGCGTATTTATTTTAACCGTTCTTTGCGAGATGATGATGCAATGTTTCGCATCCGCTTGATAAAATAAACCTCCCCCAAAAAAACCAGATGGGATAATATTTACGATTGTTTTTACAAGGCGGGAGGGCGGGGGAGAAAAGTAACCAAGTCACGTTCAAATATTTAGACCACCCACACGAAAATTCGGTCTGAATAACGATAACAAGTTTATATTGTTCCGTGGCGGACGTTTTGACCATCACGTAGGCCCACGGACCTCCCAGGGTTGTATTTTACAGTCGAAAATAACCAGAACACGTGTCTTCGAGTATTGAGAGGAAGAACTCCTGATTCGATGCTCTAACTTATAAACTTTCGATATAATTATCGACCAATCGATGTATTAATCAATTTTTAAGGCACCAGAAATAGTCGAGCAGAAATTCATAAACTACCGAAACCAAGAGAGCATATAAAGTTACCGGGTGGATCTGTCCGGCAGTAG
>JAVRXN010000013.1:22608763-22793763 GCA_033556935.1 Timema podura | reverse complement strand
TGGGACCGATGGCTTTACTTCCCCTTCGAAGGAAGTTGTGCTACGGATTTTTAACGCTCAAGAAAGGATCCGTCGACCGTGGCTAGGTTTGAACTCAAGAACGGTAGGCCCTGAGGCGAGCACTTTACCTCTAGACCACTGAGGTCGATTATAGGTAAAGATAGGGTAAATTCGCTTTTGCGAAAAACGCTAAAAGGAAAAAAAGGGTCGAAAATAGGGTATTTATAAGTTTTCTTTGCGTTTCATGGCATTTGAAAGTGTTTAAAGCGATTTTTATTTCGCGAATTAACGCGAAAAACGTTATTTTGAGAGTATTTTAGCTAAATTATACTATTTAGCGGAATAGACGCGAATTCCCTGAAAATGCTGTGCATTTAAATAAAATGCTGAGAATTTCTATAAAACGATGTTTTTCAGCGGAAATAAGTGATTAAAAAATCATTGAGTTTCACTCGTCTTGTGTGCTTCAGCTCGGGTTTTACTTGCATCCTGTGCCTTCCACAACCCATCCGGCTAATCGCCACATTCCTTTAGTCGTTGCTTTTATCATAAATCCTTTGTATAGGCCCTAAAAACATTGACGAAATACATTTTTACCTATTTTGCTACAAAATGTTAAATTATGCCACAAAACGCTAAATTTCCAATAATTAATGCTAAATAAACTGAAAATTAATGCTATTTTACCCTATCTCTAATTCTAGGTACTACAGAATCGATCAATTATATTTCATCTTTCATAAAATGTACTGATGTGACATTAGGTTATTGGTGTTTATAGCAAGAGGATTTGAGCTTGTTTCAGGGAGAATGGAGGAGGGGATGATACATTATGTGTGTTAGAATCTCTTAAATTCCATGTTCGCTTTTTCTTCTATGAAAAGGTCCAGCTTGCAATTATTTGTCACAAATATTATAATATTTTCTTATTATTATTTTTTTATGTGTGTGTGTGTGGATTGGAGGTGGATTTTTCTTGGGTTTCCCTTTGTTTTCCCAGTACGTGAACACCCTGATGGTACATCTGACATACATTAAGGCGGGGTGGGTAAAACAAAATATTGCTCCAATACAAACATAGTGTTTAATTTTCTTCACATGGTGACATCAATAGTTCCTAAATATCTGTCGTAAGCATAGTAGCATTATCTAACAAACTTTTTAAATGAAGAGAAAATGTCGTCACTAAATTTTTAGAACACCCTTGACACTGAGATATTCAAGAAATTTTGAGGTCACCATGTGAAGAAAATTAAATTTTTTGTTTGTACTGGAGCAATATCTTATTGATTTTGCCCCCCCCCCCCTTTCCCAAAAAAAAGTTTTGCAATAAAAATGCAAAAACACTGGCTTTTCCTCGCGTCCCCTTCCATCCCACCTTAAAGTGTTTATATTTAATTGGAACAAAGTGTACAGCCCAATTTTTCATTTTAAAAATCCCCCCTCTACCCACCTTTTCAACAATGATAAAATTTTACTATTATATTATTATTATTATTTTATAGGTTTTGGTAATCATAAGTGACAGCCGTAGATCATGTGACTTGAATAACGTATGAATACGTGAAAGTAGATCTAGTAACTTTTCCAGCTAGATTTGGTCCTTCCCAAGAAAACAGAGCCGTATCTATGGGCCAAACGCAGCCCTACCTTGAGTTCAAGTTTGCACGTTTCGTCGACGGCGGCAGGAAAAGAGCTCCATGTTGACGACACAGGAAACCACTCCCCGACAGCACATGGCATATACGTACCTTGTTACAGGAAGGGCGTGTGTGTGGGGGGCGCTTGGACCGCAGTAAAAGGGGACAACTTTTGAAACCCGTGTGTGTGGGGGGGGGGGGGGGGGGTAAGGGGGGGGAACGCATGTTGGAAAAAGTTTTTCCTACCCGACCGGACGATGACGTCGTCAGTTACCTACTACTTGCTTCGGTAGCCGAGTGGTCTAACGCGCTAAATCTTGTGGTGGACTAGAATGCCGAAGACGGGGAGATCGGGGTTAGATCCCATTCGAGTGCACTGAGGGTGGGTTTTCCCGCTCTCCCTCCACGCAAATGCGGGTGCGCTTCCTCTAATCTAAGCCTTCCTAATTCCTAACCCATTAGTGTAATTAGTACATAGGCGTATAAACTGAACCGGTAGTAAGACGCGGGGCTAAAAAATAAAGTTAACTACTCTAAGAAGGACCAAATTTCCGCAGTTGTAAAAAACTGTTTCTAAAAGAACTATTTCATTTTTACTTGTGGTATTTCACGTGCACTTTATGAACAAACTGATATGAGCACACTATTTATAGACTTAAATCTAGAACAACCCGTTTCGGTGGTCACGTGGTCTAACGCGCTACTCTCGCAGTAGACTAGACTGCTCATGACGGGGAGATCGAAGTTCGAATCTTGGTCGGCTTAAGCCTATTGAGGGTACACGTCCTCTAAATCTAACCTTCCTAATCCTTAAAACCGTTAGCGTAGTCAGGATATAAGCGTATAGCCCAAACGAGTAGTAAGACACGGTGCTCATTTTTTTTTTAAATCTAGAACACACACAACACCCTGTCCCCCTGACGTTATTTAATTGCTATGATTTGAGTAAACCCACATTTCAATAATGTTACATTTTTCATCCACGCCAGGAATCGAAAACGGGACCCTTAAAATTCAGTAGACAGACACGTTACCGACTGAACTAAGGCATTAAGCCCAATTGGTGATACAAAATTAATTCAGTGCTTAAGTTTTCGTTTTGAGCAGCACTGAGGCTACACTCTGAATAAAACTATATCCACTTTATTTGGGGGGGGGGCGGCTTGCAAAAGACGTTTATTGCAAACATTCGCTAAAAGTCACTTGTGAGGTTATCTGGAGCTAGGAATACTGGAGGAAAAATCACATGTGGTAGTTTTCAAATACCGTGAGAGGGGAAAAAAAAAGTATGTGTGTGTTTTTTTACCCCTATCTTATCATACTAATAATTAATTATACGATGCATATACCTAGGACATCCTCCACAGACGGCCATCGTGACTAAACAAGGGTAAGGGGGGGGGGGGAGTTATATCACGACGGAATGACCATGAAAATGAATGCTACATTAAAAAAAAAAAGCGCCTCGTAATGTGCACTGATAACTCTGGGGTGGGGGGTGGTGTAGGTAGTTGTAGGCGTCTCGTTCCCGTTCGTTCAACTTTACGGCGATTGTCTTCGTGTCTTTTGACCCAATTAAACTGCTTGTTATCGCGGTGGCGTGCCCAGCCTACTTCTTATCGCGGGGAGGAAGGAAAACATAACAAAAGTTTAAATGCTTCATATATACAGTCCAATTTTCATAGTAAGGGCTTTTTTTTTTAAATATATATACAAACTTTCTTAACGTCACTATTTATAACATTTTACTATTTTATTAGTGTTCTTCTATAGGTATAAATAATATCCATCAAAAGTTACAGCTGAAGAAGATTACATGACTTGACGTATGATTACATGAAAATATATCTAACTTAAGTAACTTTTCTATCCGTCATATAAGGATTGGCCTGTACATACAATTATATAAGGTTAAGTTATTTACTCGTATGTCCTCGAATATATTGTAAAATTCGTCCGATTTTTTTAATTAATTTTTTTAGCACCGCGTCTTACTACCCGTTCAGGTTATACGCTTATGTACTAATTACGATTATGGTTCTAAGGATTAGAAAGGTTATATTCAGAGGCAGTGTACCGGTATTTGCGTGGAGGGAGAGTGGAAATCCATTTTAGAAAAACCCTCCTCACCCAACCAAGATTCGAACCTCAAATCAGCCCGTCATCAATAGTCAAGTCTACTGCGAGAGTTGCACGTTAGACTATGCGGCCACCGAAGCGGTTAATACGTCCTATTGTTCGTTTTAAAAAGTGTATATATGTCCAAGTACAACATTTTTTTTTATCAAGCCGTAAGAGAAAACGCTTCATTGGTTCATGTCAGCAAAGTTACAAAAATAATGTGGGAGATCCTTTAAAAGATAATAATAATAATCCATGCTTCACTCACCCGGGGTTTCCTTGAATTCACACTAATGGGGTAAAGAAAGAGGTATAATATAGAGTAAGTGTACCTGCATTTGCATTTGACAGACCATTATGGTGAGATGGAAGGGGAGACAGTTTTTATGGCAAAACTTTTTTTTTTGTCAACTAAATAAATAAAATATTGCTCCAGTAGAAACATTTAGTTAAATTTTTATCACATGATGATATCAACAGTTGTTGAATATCTCTTATGAACATGGCGGCATTATCTAACAAACTTTTAGAACTAAGAAAGCGGTGTCATTAAATTCCAAATCACCTTCGACAGTTATTCAAGAAATTTTGAGGTCACCAATGTGAAGAAAATTATATTCTATGTTTGTAATGGAGCTATATTTGATTTTATTTTGTCCAAAAAATATGTTTTTTTCCATAAAAACCGCAAAAACACTGGCTTTTTCTCACAACCCCTTCCATCCCACCTTGAGTAAAAAAAAAACTTCCCAGGTAAAGTCGACTGGGTTTAAACCCCCCCTCCCCCTTACCCAACCGGCCTGACGCCTTTATCTACGTGCCCACCAGTGCGTGTTTGGAAACCACGCACTTTCTAAACAGAGATCATACCAGTACAAGACTTACATACTAACTTAACCTGGAACAATAAGACTTACATCACACATCCAGCGCTATAAGGCACCGCCTGGGATCGAAAGAAAGATCCCTAGACCTGTACTCGAAAGCTCTGACTGTATGACAAAGGGAAATAACACGCCTGTATGGGATGTTTACTAAAAGTTCTGCTTTTCATTAATTTGAGGTAATTAATTTGCACTTTCTTAACCGACTAGTTATATCTGCATACTAGAATTTCTATGAGTGAGTTCGAGAGAGCCTGCCAATTTTGAACGAGAAATGTATTCTCACATACCTTCCAGGGTTATTTTTACACGCCACAATCGACATGGGACAGAACGCTTTTCTTGCCCTCTAAATGAAGTCGTGCTACGGATTTTCATAGTTCAAGAGAAACCCGTCGACCCCAGTTGGGTTTAAACCCACGAACATCGGATCCTGAGGCGAGCACTTTACCCCAAGATCACCGAGGTCGACAATATAGGTTTGCTATCCTTGGCTAAGATCGTAAGACATACAATGATATATATAAAGAAAGTACCTTTTAAAGGCAATGAATAATTAAAATGGTTTCTTGGAAAGATGTCGATACAAATGCGAGAGTACACAAAACAAAGCCCCTTCTTAAAATATTACTGTTACGTAAATATACTCCATTCACGGTAGGAATTACTCTCTGAAAGGTCTTTTCTCCTACCAATATCCTACTATATAATAGATTTCTGGTAGGGAAAAAGGCCTTTCATAGATAATAATAATAATAATAATAATAATAATAATAATAATAATAATAATAATAATAATTTAGCACCGCGTCTTACTACCCGTTCGGGTTATACGCCTAAGTACTAATTACGCTAATGAATTAGGAATTGGGATGGATGAATTTTAGAGAAAGTGAACCCGCATTTGCGTGGAGGGAGAGTGGAAAACCATTTAGGAAAAACCACCCCCAATGCACCCGACCGAGATTCGAACCTCGATCTCCCCGTCCTCGGCGGTCGAGCTCAACACGACTAGCGCGTTAGCCAACTACGCCACCGAGGCGGGTGCCTTTCATAGAGTAATTCCTACGCTGAACAGAGACTCTAATTATTATGACACATATATGTGTTCGGAAACTCTATTTTTACATGGCTACACTAATTCACCTTAGTTTAACCATTCAGTGGATGGTGGGGAGAGGGGGCGAGGGAGGGGGGTTGCCCTATAATTGAGCTCAGAACGGTAGTTGCACAAGGAAGCTAGTGTTAATTCGCCGAGGCACACTAAAAAAAACACTTGCACGTTAATGTATGTGTGTATATATATATTTCCACGAGGCTTCACTCATTTCCAAGAATGCGTCCGTTCAAGACCTTTGGTTTGATTCTCGACGATGCGGCTTAATCTACTATTCGTGAGTGGGGTTGAATCTGTACCTCGCCCAGGAAATGCAGTTCTTAGCGAGGTACTGTTAAGATGTTGAATGAGGTTTGGCTTTGTTCGCAAATAGTGTCGCACCAATTTGCAACATTTTACCAGGCCATTAGCGTGTTTATGTGATTTTACCATCTTTTTGCCAGAACAGAACAGTGTTACAAATTGATTTGGACATCGTTTTACTGAGAGAGTAACGTATTTCAAGGGATTGGTGGGTGTTTCACTTCGTTTCAGTGAACTGGTCCGCGTTTTACTAAACCAAGCATTTCGGTAAACTTAGCGTTTTACTAAATCAGTTAAGCATTTCGATCAGCTTGTAGGCGTTTTACTAAGCCAATAACGCATTTCGGTGAATAGGTGTGCGTTTTACTAAGCCAGTAACGCATTTCGGTGAATAGGTGTGCGTTTTACTAAGCCAGTAACGCATTTCGGTGAATAGGTGTGCGTTTTACTAAGCCAGTAACGCATTTCGGTGAATAGGTGTGCGTTTTACTAAGCCAATAACACATTTCGGTGAATAGGTGTGCGTTTTACTAAGCCAGTAACGCATTTCGGTGAATAGGTGTGCGTTTTACTAAGCCAATAACACATTTCGGTGAATAGGTGTGCGTTTTACTAAGCCAGTAACGCATTTCGGTGAATAGGTGTGCGTTTTACTAAGCCAGTAACGCATTTCGGTGAATAGGTGTGCGTTTTACTAAGCCAATAACACATTTCGGTGAATAGGTGTGCGTTTTACTAAGCCAGTAACGCATTTCGGTGAATAGGTGTGCGTTTTACTAAGCCAGTAACGCATTTCGGTGAATAGGTGTGCGTTTTACTAAGCCAATAACACATTTCGGTGAATAGGTGTGCGTTTTACTAAGCCAGTAACGCATTTCGGTGAATAGGTGTGCGTTTTACTAAGCCAGTAACGCATTTCGGTGAATAGGTGTGCGTTTTACTAAGCCAATAACACATTTCGGTGAATAGGTGTGCGTTTTACTAAGCCAGTAACGCATTTCGGTGAATAGGTGTGCGTTTTACTAAGCCAATAACGCATTTCGGTGAATAGGTGTGCGTTTTTACTAAGCCAGTAACGCATTTCCGTGATTTGGCGCGAATTTACTAAGCCATCCCACAGTCACAAATTTTCCAAAATTATTATATTTCATGGAGGAAAATTGTAATATTTAATCTTGCGACCTTAAACATTTCAATGGTCATAAGTATGAGATAATAATGGGGTGGAGGAGATACTTTGGGTAAAGCAAAACTCTTCTTCCCTAGCGATGAATGTATGGATATTGTAATAGACCAATAGGCCGAGGTTCAGTCCTATCTTTAGAGGAATGTTGGCGAATTCCTCTTTTATGTTTGGAAAAATATCCTTTTGATCAGTTTGCTGATAAGTTTTTAATCAGGCTTGGAATCTCAACACTATGGGGTCACCACTGTTGAGGGGGTAAGGGGGCTGTTACGTAGCACAGATATTCTGAGTCCCTCTTTTTGTGTCACAAAAGCTGCCCTATGAAATTATGACATTCCCTCCTGATTTGAAAAGATATATAACACAGGTTGGATGGGGGCTGGGTTAACAAAGAGGGTAAGAGGTCAAAAAAAAAAGTAATAAAAAACATTACCGGGTTCACGGATGACTTATTTTTGGACATAATGTTTACATATATCCAAAATAATCGTGATTTCTAAATCTGATAGACACGGAATTTGAAAATCTTCAAAAAAAGCAAGCTACTGGAGCAAGGGCGTCATTGTATATTATAGAGGCGTTAACTCTTGCCAACTGTGCAGCAAGAATAGCCAAGAGGAGTGTTCGTTTGTTTGTTTGTTTGTCTATCGGACCAGTTCTCGCAGGCGGAACAAGCAGACAGTCCAAATTTTATAGGAAGAGAATTTTAGAAAACCCAAAACTTTTTTTTCTAAATTAACAGTGATAACAATTTACTATATTATTAGTTTATTTTATAGATAGTGACAGCAGCAGATAAGGGTTGACGTATGGATATATAGAAAATTGTTTCATTGAATTTTGAAACTGACAAAATTTCCTTCCTATTTTTATTTTAAATAAATTATTCAAGTGCACTTACTGAACGACTGATTTGTCACACACGACTTTAAACTAGCATAAATCTAGAACAGACACAGCGCCAGACCCCAGATCGTTAAATCACCCCTTAGAAAAGGGAAACTACATTACCAATGATACATTTTTTGGCCATGCTGGAAATCGAACCCTGGACCCATAACTCAGTAGCTAGACATTCTACCGGCAGAGATAATGTGATGGACTTTAAATCTTATCTTGGTCCGAAGAGGGTAGACTACAGATATAAAGAGGGGGTCGTAGGTCGATCCCACTTGACACCTATAATAGCCTAATTATTATTTGTGTATATGTTCTTCTGACATTAACGTCCCAATTCAGGACATTTTGTGCAAGGTTAAGTTGACCTTTTTGGCTCATGTTCTGATTTTTCCTAGTGTATGAAAATTGTGTTTGAAATAAAATAAAAATTTTAAAAGGCAAGCACCCACCTATCCCAACACTAAAGCCTTTTTTCGAACGTTATGTTATTCCATTTTTATTAGTTTCACTTTCAAAAATTGAAACTATAAAGAAGTTAGTACAGGGCTTGGGACATCACCTCGCACAATGTGAATGCTAAGAAAACTTGACACCCAAAGGGATTCAAGCCAACAGAAAGGACCTTTCAGAGGTGAGTTGGGCTGTTTGAAAACATACGGCCTTGACGCTCTCACCCCCGGCATGTCAAGGTCGTGGTAGTAATATTAAAAAAAACTACGAGTATATTTTTGTCCTAACCAATGTCCTTGTAACAAAGAATTATACCTCTGATGTGGCTGTTTAACGCACATATCTGTGTATTTCTAAATAAATTGATTGGTTACATCGTCACACGTCTTACAAACTAGCTTAATATTCAAACAAAACTAATACCTCAGTCCCTTAGCTGCCAATTTTCACCGTGAAAGAAAGGAAAAAAAATTCGGACATGCTTTCAATCGAACCAAGGACCCCCAAAGTTCAAAAGGGAGGAGACGCGTTACCTACCGACTCTACAAAGGTGTCTGACATGATTAGACTTCACCGCGCTAAAGATCCGACCGATAAAAGAGCAGCTAAAAAAAACTAGTTGACGCAACCTTAAGGGCTCTACAGACGACACAATTTGGTCAGGTGGTCTGACCGATTTGGTCAGATCGGCGCAACATCGGGTCGTGTGTGTGTCACCGACAAAAATTTCTATCTCATGTCCCGGTGATGTCGGTGACTGGCGCATCCAACCGCACGACCAAATCGTGTCGTCTGAGCGTTATCGGGTGATTCAGCATGTCAGTTGTGACGGGCGCGGTTAGTAAGCATATGTGTTGTAGTAACATCATAAAACTGAATTTTGTTAGTCATTTTCTGGCCAGCATTTTCTTTTTCTGGAAATTAATCCCTAACGATGCTATTAGCACCATCCCAACTTTTTGGTGTTTGGATAATATAAGAGGCATGATGCGTGTGTGTCTCTTAGAGAGAGAAAAAAACACGATAAAATCAGACACAAAGTCAAGTCTTCTGTAGATAACACCTGATTTGGCCAGGCCGACTGTAGGGTCAACCAGCTCGGATCGCCTGTGGGGCCCTTTATGGCCCGTCTACAAACACAATCGTATGTCGGAACTGTCGGGTGGAGATGAACACTGTCCATCCTTACGTGTATGTAGTTGCGTTGGCTTGCGTTCAGCCAATAAAAAACAATATGGATGGACTACTAAAATCAAATAATATGAAGTTATTTGGTCTATGACAACAGCTCTTGGAAATGTATAGTAATGAATACAGTATTTTCAATTAAAATCATATGTATTTAACTATTTAAATATTGTTTTAAACTATTTATTTCTTTTTTGAAAACATTAATATGAATTTGACTTTTATAGTCTCATCTTTGATATTTGTTCCTAATGTTTAACTTACATCTTAAGACTTTTTATTGTAGACAGTCTATTTTGTTATTAAAGAAGCGTAATTACGAGTGCGTTTGCGATTGCGTAGTTGCGAATCCGACAAGCAGGTATGTTGGTTTTAGCCGGGCCATTAGAAAGAACAAAGTTGGTTTAGTATGTAGGGGAGGAGAGTAAGGGGAATACTTGCACCTGCCACTACCAGGCAGCGGCGGTGCCAAACCCACGGCCCGCATACCGGCCACTCACCCCACCCTCCTGCATTGTTTATTTATAAAGCAGCCCCCCTTTTCTCTCTTGTTGAACTAAACAAAAAGCCGCCTGCCCTCGTCTTGACACGCACGCACCAACACACACGTACAATCAGTTCCAATAAAATACAAGCCACAGCATACATAACGAATAAGCCGAAATTACCCGCACCGATGGACGTACAAACCTTAAGATGCGTTTGTCTCATCTGGTCTTCTGAACTGCCCCTGTCCGTGACGTGGTTCAAATATCAGTCGGGTGTGCTCAGAGTGGTTTATCCTAAACAGTTTCCCAATCCCTCCGAGCAAATGTTGATACATTTCTTAAGGTACATTCCACCCGCCCCATCCTTTCCCTGCTAGTGTAAACAAGCGAATAGTCAGGACGGCCAGTAAAAAGCGGTAAACGTAAAGTCGCAATTTTTATAACACACAACATTAAATCTCCCCCCTCCCCGGGTCTATGTATGTCGTAAAAAACGGCGACCACCCTAAATGTCTTCCAGCGAGCGCGTTGTTGCGTAGTTTTATTAAGTGTTTACTGTAGCAGAGTGTACTTTAGAGAAGTACAAAAAAATTACAGTCCAATTATCAATGTATTAGAAAATACACAAAAGCATATCTTTACGGCCAAAATTGATAACATTTTACTTAATGATTATTGTTATTTCATAAGTATTGATATTATCTACAAAAAAAAACTCAGATGATCACGTAACTTGTATGAATACGTGAAAGTAGATCTTGTAACTTTTCCAGTTGTCGGATAAGGCCCTTCCTAAAAAAAAAAAAAAATCAGTCTCATTCAATATACACCTGCGCTAACTCCGTCGCCAAGGACCCACCTTCTAGAAAATCGTAGCTTTCTCAACCCTTTCACCGATAATGTGGACATGCAAACAGCTCGGACGGGTATTAGGATGCGTCGTAATTTATATAATATATATATATACACACACACACACACACACACATAACCGGTGACGGTGAAAGTTTTCGATCCTACCCCGGCGTGTTCCACTATGGTCCCATCATTCTAACTCAACCATAGTGAAAACAAGCAGGTAAGGATTTTTTTTTAATCACCGCGTCTTACTGTCTGTTCAGGTTTTACACATACGTACTAATTACGTTTGTGAGTTGGGATGAAGAAGGTTGAATTCAGAGGAAGTATACCAGCATTTGCGCAGGGGGGAGAGAGGAAAACTGTTTTGACCTGGATTCTAACCCCAATCTCCCTGTCATTGGCAGTCGAGTCTAACAAGTGAGCAGCTCCTTTGACCATGTGGCCACCAAAGCAGGCTTTAAGCTTTCTTACTTGGAGGGTAAACTTAGTGTACGTAAAGTAGCCCCATGGCTTCTTTGGTGCTGACTGACAGCTCACAGCTGACTTCTGACCGTCAACATTTAGGTACATACCTAGATTTTGATTGTCAGAAGTGACAGCTGCTAAACACATGTTTTTGCAGATCATATGGTTCGGCGTAGGGATACATAATTTGGTCTGGTAACTTTTCAGAGCTGTGAGCTGTCAGTCAGCACCAAAGAAGCCATGGGGCTACTGTAGAGTATGATTTATATAGGGAGAATCTTATCTGAACCCTTGAAAAGTTACTAGATCCATTTTCACGTATTCATACGTCAATCCACGTGATCTACAGCTGTCACTTTTGATAGATATTAATAATTTAACAATAATATTATAGTAAAATGTTATCAATGTTGACCTCGAAGCATACGTAAATATTTTTTTCTAGAAGTTTCTTCCTACCAGAATCCTTCCGTCGCTTCATAACAACCTTGCTAGCTAGTTATGAGCCATAACGCAAGGACATGGCCGTCGGCAATAAAAGTTAATAGTAAATACGTGGGCGGTAGAATTACCACTGCGTATTACTACTATAAATATTTTAAACAACGATAACGAGCTGAACTATACCTTGTTCATGGTAGGAAACAACGTCTGGGAGGTATTTTATTCTACCAAAATGTTACTATAGTAGAACACGGAGAGGGGAAAGGGCCTTTCAGACATCCCTTCCTACCTCAAACAGGGTATAGGCTATAGCTGGCTGGGTGGCTTCTGGAATGCATTAAAAAGAGATCGGCTACCCGTGAACAAATATATAGCTGACTGGGTGACTTTTGACCTTCATTAAAAATATATTGGCTACCCCTGAACATAGTTATACCCGTGGGGCTTTGGGCCTGCATTAAAAAGAGGTTGCCTACCCCTGAACTAAGCTATATCTGACATCTGATAGTGCCTTATGTATTTTGTGTGTGTGTGTGTGTGTGTGTGTGTGTGTGTGTGTGTGTGTGTGTGAGAGAGAGAGAGAGAGAGAGAGAGAGTATATATACATATATAGGAATAGTCTAGTCAGATTAAAAACGTTTTTTAGCAATTACAAAATATACTAATTTACATATATTTAGGTGTGTGTTAATTCCTGTCATCTGCAGCTGTCATTTTTAACTAATAATATCAATATAGGAGGATAAATAAATATACTATATTTGTTAAAAATGACAGCTGCAGATGACAGGACTTGACACACATCAAAATATATGAAATATAGTATATTTTGTAACTGTAAAAAAAAAATATGTTGAATCTGACTATAGACTATTCCTGAATGGGTAGTTTTCCGATACGAACGAAGACAATTACACAGCGGTAAACAAAAATGTGTGTAAACTTTTATCTCTTCTCGAAATAAATCACTTGGGGGGGGGGGGGGGGAACCACTTATTGATGGGGAGTAAATCACCTTGAAACAGCTAAAAATAAATACTCCACCTGGCCCAACTATTAAATTTGGTGTAAACGAACAAGATTTCAACATTGTTTACGGCTTTCAGAATGATAACGTGCACAAGAAATTATCTAAAATAGTGTAATCTTTGATAATCCTGAGAACATTTGTATTCGTCTAGTGGACTTGGAAACTACGCACATTAAATAAACATGGCTACCTTGATAAAGAAATGATTTTAAAAAACAAAAAATATAAGCCACTGATAAAAACTATGCCATCGACGTAATTTTTTTATAATCAAGTTGGGGTGATTAATTACGTATATAATTGATCAAAGATGTATAATATGATGTACACTTCGCTTGGCATGAAAGGTATCAGTCTAACTTTGACGTATTACACTATGGTTCTATCTTTACCCGAAGGTAGCAGTTTTACTTTGACGTATTACACTATGGTTCTATCTTTACCCGAAAGGTAGCAGTCTTACTTTGACGTATTACACTATGGTTCTATCTTTACCAGAAAGGTAGCCATCTTACTTTGACGGATTAAACTATGGTTTCTATCTTAAATTTCAGTACAGGCTCTTATAGACACATACCATTTCTTTCTAACACATGGGTTACCCCGTTAGCGCTGTCCTTTTTATACCAAGTGCAGTTGCCATTTAGTAGTTTAAAATTAACATTTTTTTAAAAGAAATATGCATGCTATGTTAACATTCACTAATGCAACCAGTAAAAGGAATACAAACTGCCAAAAAAATGTATAGATCATAAGTTTTACAAAATATAAAAATTAACATTGTGTCTCAGTTCTACGAGTATCCAAATATCTAAATTCACAAGTCTCGTTCAAATTGTGTGGCAAAGACAATAAATTTACGGTGTCTGTAGTAATTTTCATGAACAACACCTAAAAAGGATATCTTTCGCACGAGGTTTGAAAACAATTAAAGTAAAACATGGAAAAGTTGTTTCGTTGTAAACTTTTTTTTCTCTTTTGATTTTACATGGGTAGGCCCTATATTAAGTGAAATAAACTTATTAGAATATACACTAGAGCTTTGTTAATCCGAACTAATTGGGACCGAAGCTTGTTCGGATTAAGAAAATTGCTATTAAGCTGGAGATCGATATTTTCACGAATTTTTAATTACATTTGAGTGAATTTAGTCAGATTTTAATTTATTTAACTGAGGAACACATTATGTTGATTACAAAATGTCAATATAAAGCATTTATTTTCATATAACACTGTTTCTTACAATTCTCTTTTAGCTTTGAGCTTGTTAACCAATAAAATATATTTAATTTGACTTAATATCCCCCACCTCCCCGTTTTCCAAAAAAGTGCGTTAGGATTATCCGACACATTTTGGACTACCTGAGGTTTTAATGTCGTTCAAATTTATTTTTGAAAAAAATTTATATAAAAAACTACGTGACAAAAGCACCTCCCATTTAAGTGTGGTAGCATTTGGAAGTTTCAGAGTGTGAAGATTGATTTACACACTGCCAGGTCTCGAATGAGTACTAGCACTATTTAGCGTTGAAAGATGTAAAGGTTATACTATGATGCAGCGCATATGATAGGGCCACAATGTAATCGGTTAAGGTATAAGACTGCTTGGCTACCCTTCCTGTGTGAACGGAGTATTCTGGCCAATCTTCATAGAAAGAGCCTTTTATGTTTTAGAAAATAAAAACATAAATTTTGGCTATGAACAGTGATAGCATTTTACTACATATTATTAGTGGATTATTTTGTTGGTATTGATATTGTGTGTATTCTACAGCTGTCAACTGCAGATCACATGACTTGACGTGTGTGCTCGTTAAAGTAAATTTATATTATTATTATTATTATTAATTATTATTATATTATTATTATTATTATTATTATTATTACTAGCACCGCGTCTTACTACCCGTTCGAGTTATACCACTTACGCTAATGTGTAATGGTAGGGTGATTGTGAGATGAAATGGAGGACCTACAGTTTAACGTGGAATCGAACAATTATTACTATAGACATTTTTTTTTAAATTTTTTGCACTATGCATCTATAATCTATAGTAATATTATTACTTCGTAAGTGGAGTTAAAAAGTTGCGAAAATACAGGTGACGTCACTCAAGGCAATCTGGGTCCTACCACGTTGTTGTGTGTTGTTCACACACGCGCACACACACGCAATCCACACACACACACACACACACAACCACACTTCCTTGTTGCCAGGTATGGGAGAGTCGAAACAAGAACGAATATAAAGCTGGCATTTGACCCAAACTCACGATATAAACAGCACTCATTAGAGAGGAAAAACAGAATACTAGTATGCTATACCTAATTCATGGACCTGGCGTGTCTAGGTAAGGTGTCGGAATCTGGCAGAGGGTCCGGCTCAATCTCAGGGCCCGGCACAGGT
This sequence comes from Timema podura, assembly GCA_033556935.1. Classification (NCBI taxonomy): domain Eukaryota; kingdom Metazoa; phylum Arthropoda; class Insecta; order Phasmatodea; family Timematidae; genus Timema; species Timema podura. The sequence continues at coordinate 22,778,276 of JAVRXN010000013.1, read as the reverse complement.
ATTATTGATGCCAAACCTTCTTCACCTCTGGCAAAAGTGTATTAGTCAAACTGTGAATGTGAGAATGCAGGGCCCCAAACCGGGTTCGGATTCCACTTAACTGAGTCCCCATTTCATCTCACAATCACCTAACCATTGCACATAAGCGTAAGTGGTATAACCAACGGGTAGTAAGACCGTGCTAATAATATAATAATATACCTCAGTTTTAGCTTCTGTGGTGCTGACTGACAGCTCACAGCTGACCGAGCTTTGAAAAGCTACCAGACCAAATTATGTATCCCTACGCCGAACCATATGATCTGCAAAAAACATGTGTTTAGCAGCTGTCACTTCTGTCAGAAGTCATGACTGTAGAACTGTCAGTCAGCACCAAAGAAGCCATGGGGCTACTGTACATACCAAAAATATACACTCGACTACTGCCTTAACAATTTAGAATCCTTTTTGCTCATGTCATTATTCATCATCAAGTCAAGCTGATGTTTTAAGTGGACCAAACAGCGACATCATAAGTAAATAAGATGAAATGGACTCAGAATTAGATTTATTAATAATGGTAACAATAATAATTCCCCTCGTTACTTCAACTTAACTGAAACATAGTTTCAGTCATGGTCACTATATATATGGTATTCAAAAGGCAAACAAGTTCTCATTTTTCAGATGAAATAAAATGTCTTCCATGCACCTTAAATGTCCCGATTTATTGGTTTACACTATTGGACACACGCATGCGCACAAATAAACTACACTGAATACCACCTGGAGGAAACTTCAGGTCTTATGGAGGAAGGCTTTATCTTCGCTCTCTGTCAGTTAACTGTTGCCAGATCTCCTCGTTCTCAGTTATGTCTTAAGGTGATGATGCTGGGGTAAAGAAGGAGCTACTGGCAACATAGACGAACCAGCGTTGCAAAATTTGTCTTATATTTGAGAGAAGATTGACACGAAAACGGGAGAATGACAACGCTGTTCCCCAATAGTATGCATACATTTTACCTCGACGATGATATCCAGTATAGCATATATGTAAAATTATACATACTTTAAATTATATATTATGTATAAGTCAGAAATTCAGCTGCAGCTAGCTTAATCTGTCAGAGGGATAGAGTAGAAAGTAGAAACAGGTATAAAACGAGAAAAAAAGTTGAGGGGATTAGAAATGGAATGGAATACGGAGTGAACCGGAAGGGGGAACCAGATAACGAAAACGAATGAAACTGAACTGAGACGGAGCAACTTAAAATATGTGAATTTTATTTTTGTATTTCTGCTCATAATGCGAACGTCGAGAAAGGAATTTTTTTTTTCTGATAATTACTCAGTGAACCAAAAAGCGTAAAAAAAACTTTATGTGGATTCAAAGTGAAGGCCCTAATACCAAACGTCTAACACAATACAATTTTAAGGATATAACGTGCAAAGAAAGATTTAATAGTTATCTGTTGAGAAAATAAGAACTTCTGTCCCAAATAGGTTAGTATCAGCACTATCCTATAAGATTATTTCAATGTTGACGTTTAATGTTTTCTTACCCACTTTGGTGGCCACAGGGTCTAAGGCACTGCTCTCGCAGTAGACTAAGATTACCGGTAAAAAGGGGGGTTTCGAGGTTTGAATCTCGGTCGGGTGTACAAAGGTTTTTTTTTTAAATGTGTTTTCACTCTCCTTCCACACAAACGCGGGGATACTTTTAAATAAAACCTTTCTAATCACTAAAACCCCTAGCGTAATTAGTAAAATAGGCTTTTAAACCGAACGGGTAGTAAGACGCAGTGCTAAAAATAAATTATTTCGTTATAAACGTTTATATTTTAATTTGTTTTAATGTCCTCCATTTTAATAGATTTCAGAGTAGTGTCCTCTTTTCTTTTTTTCATCTGGTAACCCTTGTTTTCGGTGGTATTTAAGCATGTTTGTTCAAATCATAAGGGCTCTGGACCGTTCGGAACCTGCCAGTCCACCCCTGAGTGTGTGTGTGTTTTGTTCCCAGCCTGAAAAAGAACGGGAAGTGTCAAGGATGAACGCATGACGAAACACACACTCACACACGCATAGAACTAGCCTAACAGGGCATAGTTGGGAGAGTACGGGGGGGGGGGGGGGCAGGGGGGGACTGAGCTGAGAGCTTGGCTATGTACTTTCGCACAGCGCAGTCGCAGGGGTTAGCAAATAATTGTCACGACACAATCATAAGCCCTCATAGATTTTATATAGGATAACAGATGAAATATATAATATATATAATCAACGAATCATAAACCGGTCACGTGATGTAGTGTGGTCAGTGCACCTGATTAATAGACTAAGGGTCCCGTGTTCGATTCTCGGCTGGTACCTTTGGTATTTTTCCCTTTAGAGGAATGATCCCAACTATCCCCAGAGTTTGGCTAGTTAGACCTAAGTTCGGTTAAAACTCACACCAGTTCCACAACTTCATATTCACTATCATCACATCATCTCATTGGGGGTACTACGTGTAGACAACCTCCTGTGGTGTACCTTGGGTAACGTTCTGTGTCACGAGAGAGGCTTATAGTCTACAGTCTAACATTAGAGCTTGATTCACACGCTCGCCGAAAAAATAGAAAGCAGAATCTGCGCAGTAATACACACACTTTAGGTTGACCCATGATGCATTACAACGCTTTAAAACAGCTGGTTATCAACACATTTTTTTTCTAGTGGATAAACATATTTTAGATCATTCTCCAGATGGATGTTTTCAAATTATAACGCTGTTACGTGGCACAATCCAATACATCGATACACGCTTTACATTAACGGGTTATTTCAAATCTCCTCACAACGGCCAACAAAGCTGTCTGTTTGCTTTTGACTGTAGAGCGCATGCTTTGTCAATTGCGCATGCGCACTGATTTAAAATGGTTGGTAAATCAAACTGAAATAGAAACTTTAAAAGCTTGGTGAAATGCATTCGTTACATTAACATGGTTGGAGGAAAAAATTAAAGGCTTTTGAGATAAGTCAACTCAGTGTAGCCACAAAATTTGATAAGGGAATGAAATACCTAAAATTTTCCAAAACCAAAAACCCTAAGCTTTTTTTTTAAGGGTTTGATAGGTGGAACTAGAAACCTAGTTGATAATTTTTGTGTCGACCTTCTCTTTTTAACAGCCAGTGTAGTTATTATGATGCATGAGACAACATTTGTCTTGATGCCCAGATACTGTGTAAAGAATTTAAACGCCATAATCCTGGGACTGATAAACAAAAAGGCCAGTTTAAGTGGTCTTTATATACATATTTAATGGAAATTTAACTACTTTTCCCCTTCCCTGAATCCTTTTACCAAAGAGTGAATAGAATTTACTGTATGTACTGTATTTCTGAAGAAAATAAACTAGTTTTTTCAATTCCCCCCCCCCCCCTTATGGTTGCCCTACGACTAGTGTAAATATTATGCGGATAATCCGGAAGGGTTAACGCACGTAATTTATTTTTATCGCCGCATCTTACTACCCGTCCGGTTATACGCTTATGTGCTAATTCCGCTAGTGTGTTAGATATTAGCAAGGTTATATTTATAGGAAATTTGCGTGAAGGGAGGGGGGAAAATATATTAAACAACCACTGTACACCGAACCTAGATTCGAACCTCGATCTCCCCGTCATCTGCAGTTTAGTCTAACACGATAGTAGCGCGTTAGAACATTCGGCAATAGAAGTGTGTTTGCACGTAAATAAAGGATCGGCGGTTCACGTACATAAAAGGTTTCCCTTGTAAGTTTTACAAAGGTCCAACCGCTAACAATTCTATAGATGACCTCACAAAAAAAAAAAGTCACCCAGCTGAAGGAACAACAAAGCGGCTACATCAAATAGTTGTCAGACTAGTCATGACATCACGAAATAGATCATAAGCCACCAGATGTCACGGAAGGGGTAAGGGGGGTAGGGGTGGCGGCAGTGATAGTAATTAACCCGTCGTAGCAATTGACTGGTGCCCAAATAAGGCGACAGCGGCTTCACGGGAGCATGCTTGTGACACCCCTCAGAGGGCCGTAGCGCAACCCAGCACAATGGCGGGGGCCAACAACACGTTTCACAGGCTCTCGGCGCGCGGCGGTGCCAAGTCGGCGACCTCGGGCGCAATGTTGCCAGATGGTCGTAGTCTTCAGCAGCCCAAGCAATTCCCGAGAAAGCACCCAGTCTTTAATAGAACTGCACCATTCAGTGGTTAGTTAGGCTAACGTTTTCATACTAGATTGTTAGGGTGGCGTATCTGTTAACTTTAGTAACCACGTGCGACCAAAGATTAGAAAGAGAAAAAAAAAGCGATCTGGATCGATCCTTGCCGATGCCCTGGATAAATTTGTATCCATGTTATTCAGACATTTATGTTTCCGGTTTTGTATTTAAGGTGGGGATTTTAGGGAACGCGTGTTAAGGGCAGTATTTTTACAGTTTTTATATCAAAACATTCGTTTTGGCCAAAAATAATAACATATCGGATCCAGAAGAAACAAACATAAAGTTCAATTTTCTTCACGTGGTGATATAAACAGTTGAATATCTCTCATGAGCATAGAGTAATTAGATGAGAAACTTTGTAAATTAAGAGAAAAGTTTGTCATTAAAATACAGGACACCTTCAACAGATATTTTACAAATGATGTTATCTCCATGTGAAGAAAATTAAATCATATGTATCTACTGCAGAATTATTTGATTTATTTTGGCCAAAAGAAGGTTTTTATATAAAAACCGCAAAAACTGTGCCCTAAGCTAACATTCCCTTCACTCCCAATAAAGTATTTCAACTTATAACAGGAAAAAAAAAGTTCAGAAATTAGAACCCCCTCCCTTGTTTTTTGTGATGAACAAAGATACCATTTTACTTTATTTATTTCATAGAGAGTATTGATTTCATTTATAAAAAATAATATAGCAGATCACACAACTTGACGTATGAATATTTAAAATTTGTTTTAATAACTTTCATAACCGACCAATAATAAAGTGTCCTTCCTGATTAAATCGCAGTGTAATTGTTATCTTTGGTTTATATAATATACTCTTTTATTTGGGCATTTTAAAGTACACTTTCAAAGTACAACTCAGTATACAATTTATGTCAACATAGGACCGTTTGATACAATACACCCTGAGTCTGGAACTTTTAAGATATTAATTAGATTAACTAACAGAATGAGCCCACTTACAAAAAATGTAACTAAAAATTCCCCCTCCTCTTCCCCTGTACGTTGTCTCCATAAGAATAAAATATATTGTAGAGGAATGATCAATAATAAATTGTATCAACGCGCATATGTGCAGTATGGTATGTTCAGGAGTGTTTTTTTTAAAGTGTGTCTGTGTGTGACTCTGCAGGTAATCATCGTCTCAAGGAAGGGGGGGGGGGGGCACAATATGACGTACCAGTCCTTTTCATGCTAAATAATGAAGACATGAGCCGATTTGATGTGAGTAAAAGGTTCTTTACTGCAAACAATGGCTGGAAGTTACCAGTGTCAACCTATTCGAAAATTATTTGTATCTACTTGGTAAAACTGTATTATCAATAAAGTGTTATTAAACCATAATAATAATAATAATAATAATATGTCCAGACAATGTTTTCAATAAAGGACCTATTAGCTATCACTTAGCTTCACTCTCACCGTAGATTAGCTATAAATCTACTTTCCATATTCATAAACTAAGTCATGTGATCTGCAGCATAGCAATATAGCCACCATTTTTGCAGTGATTGTCTGCAGATATTTATCAAGATATTATCTTGATAAAATTAATGAAAGGCAGGTGAAGCAATTCAACCCTTTCCATAGCTAGCGACTAAGTTAAAAAAAAAAACAGAATTGACGATTTGATAAAGACTATTATCTATAGTGCGTTGTTGCCACAAGAGTTATTTACAACAATAACTACCATCTGCTAGGGAAATCCAAGACAGAGCTACACTACACAACAAATTATCAAGAGAGAGAATATGAAGCTAATTTTAAGGTGGGGTGTAGATGATGCAAGAAAAAATAAGTGTTTGTACAGTTTTTATGGCGAAACTTTTTTTTTTTTTGCCATTAAATATTGTTCCAGTAGAAACAGATATTTTAATTTTATTCACAAGATGATCAACAGTTGTTGACTATCTCTCACGAGCATAGCGGCATTAGATGAGATACTTTTTAAGTAAAGAGAAAAAGTATCCATTAATTCTAGGGAGCCCGTGACAGATATTCGACAACAGTTGATCTCACCATGTAGAGAAAGTTTAACTATGTGTTTCTACTGGATAAATATTTAATTTATTTATAGCAGTTCACTACTTACAGTTAATCTTTATGTATTGTTGTCATTCGTAGCTTTTTATAGTATAGGCTTTAAGTGAAGTAAATTTTATTTTACCATAATGCAGTATTTAAAAAAACAAACATACTAGACAGCGAAAACCAACTACTCCCGTAGGTACGGTGACGTGTTGGTTGTGCCCTTTTAAAAATCGGGAGGCGTTAGTTAGCGTCCAACGAGAATAAACCGTTTAAATGTTCGCGCCCTTCGTCGGGCGAAAACCTCGATTCTAGCAATTGGAAATTATTAAGGGGACGACGTTTATTTTTCGCTCAGTCATGTTTCAGAACTACTAGTATGAAGGAACGTTGTTAGGTTAGGTTCGGTTAGGTTAGGTTAGGTAAGGTTATGTAATGTAATGTTAGGTTAGGTTATGTAAGGTTAGTTTTGACCTGAATGATATCTCTATTCTGCTGAGGTTAAAATAAAACGAAAATAAAGTATTTTCTTAATAAGTAATTTAAACAAATTTTGTAAATACAGTTACCTTTAAATATAAAATTGGCGCGAACACAGACGGGTGCAACCAACACAAGTCTCTTAGGTATTGAGGGTGGGTCCATCCCCAACCCCTTTTTTAAAAGTATTTTCCAACCTGACATCACTCGTTCGCGTGAATGAAGGTACAGTTCTTCTCTTTCTACCTCCCTCATCCCTTCTTCATCAGTGAAATTAAATTTGGATAACCCGGAACGGGTGGTAAGACGCAAGGCAAAAATAAGAAAAGCCTCTTAACAGTCTTTAATCGAGAAGAATCGATCCCTTACCCTATCGACAAAGTACCATTTCCATTATATGACAGCTGGAAAACTTATTAGATCATCCGCGTTACGTCAAGTCAATTGATCTTCAGCTGTCACATTATCAATACAGCTATTAAATTACATTATCAAAAATGGTATTTTCTAAAGGTTTCTACCAAAATCCTACAATAAGCCCAGACTGTACTAGCGTTTAATGTTAAGGCAGCCTGCCTGTACAGCAGCGCCATATTGTCAGGAGGATGCCAGATTGACCTCTCCGGTTGTTGGGACGTCGTGATAGAGCAGAATAAACAGTCGACTGCTGTAACACCGGGTATGAGCTCACCTCCCAGTTTTGTTTTTAGACCTCGGTAAACATACCACCCACCACCACCCCCCTTTCGCCATTTCCAACAACGTACGATATTGGAGAAGGGGGTAAGCGGGGGGATCTACGGAACAAACGCACCCATGCGTGGGACGCACACACACACATGACCAAATAATTGGGAATGAATGTTACGACGAAGATAGAAGATCACGAGGAAAATGTTTTAATTATTTACGACAGCAATGTTTGTTAAATCAGATTTTTTTTTCCCCCCGGCGCACAGTTGAGATGAAAATTTCACAGGTACTTTTTTTTAATTAAAAGGAACTCTTAGGTAAAAAAAAAACAACAAGAAATCAGATGACTGAATAATAGGGAAAGGGGTATTAGTCGCCGTGTGGTCTAAGGCGTCAGGCTCACAACAGACTATATTGGGAGGAAATGCGCTGGGGGAAAGGAGGCAGAGGTGCATGGTCCCCCTATGGCGCAGCTTATAAAAATAGGACCCTAGTATAGTCCGTCATCGTAAGACCTTTCGAGATAAACAGAGTGTACAGCCAAGATCGACTATTTTAATCACCTGATCGAACCGAATAACACGCGATCCATCACCTTAGGCCTCGCACTCATTACATGACCGACCTCCATACAAGAATTCACTTCGTGTTCGAAATTAAAAAAATTAAAAAATAATAATAATAAGTGAAAAAAGAGGGGAGGGTCAGCGCTCTACTCCGCCATTATGCTAACCACTACCTTGAAAATAAGTATTTTTATTATTATTATTTCTTCCTTACAATGTAGAGGATTTAAAAAAAATTGCCTGCAGACACGAACGTTTTAAGTTTTATTTCTTGTGCACTGCAGTATGTTCGCGTTTTCCAACGTGTAGAGTTGATGATGGTTGTCTGGCTAGAACCGGTATACGGAGTCGGTTCTGGTGTGAGGAGTACGAGACGTGGCAACGCAGCCCTGTGAACTCCCCCGTGTAATTTCAGACAGTGTTGCCAAGCGACTATCAGATTCAACAGAGTCAGGCCCCCACAGCGGAGTTCGGGAGATAAAATATGTGTATTGTTGGTCAAAGGGAAGCAAGTCACAGTATTTCCACGAACACGTTATGATTTTATTTTTTAATGAAAACAGTTTCATCATTGTACAACTTTACTTGTCTATGGCCTTGTTTGTAAATAAGGAAATGTTTTTTTCTAAGAATATCGTCGAGAGATAGTGTATATGTTCAAGGTAAGGTCTTATGGAGAGAAAAAAAAGCCCAGCACTCTCAGTACACTTTAGGAAAGGTTAAGATTTTGGTTGATGAGAAAAGGAAGGCGAGTTTGGGGCAATGTCTTTGCAGGTTTTTTTTTTTTTTAGCCAAAATAAATAAAGCAATGCTCAAGTAGAAACATGGAGTTTAATTTTCTTCACATTATGATCTCAACAGTCGTTAATATCTGTCATAAGTAAGGTGACCATTTTCTCATAACACAAAAACGGGACCCCATCTTGTCAAAGGTTTACTACCCGGCCTATTCTATTAGTTATTATTGAATTATTATATTTGTTATTATTCTAAAATAGGGAACATTTATGGGACGCAGAGTAAAATACATAATTTATAAGAGGTATTTTTTCAGACCTGTAAAAAAATCTTTGATCAGACTCTCAAATACGGAACTGTTATGCTGAAGAACTTTTTAACTGAAGATGAAAAGTTGTCATTAAATTCCAGGTCACCTTTGACAGATATTCAACAACTGTTCAGGTCACCGTGAAGAAAATTCAAATCTTTATATTGCTACTTTAAAATTAATTTATTTTGGCAAAAAAAAATTGCTTTAAAAACTACAAAAACGCTGTCATTAACTCGCCTTTTTAACAGCTGAACAAAATTCATTGGCGCCAGAGATCGGGTGTATTTATTAACGTTACCGGGTGGAACTGTCCAGCAGTAGGAAAACATACAGGGGAGGAGGAAAATACAAAGGGCAATTAAATTAAATTTGTGTCACGATCCCTCTATTAAATTACATCATAATATTCGCGAGGATTCGTTTTACTCTTATATACCAGTTACCTTTCGTTTCCCGGCCATTTAGATCTTAATAATCAATCAAAATATGTAAATTTTTGGACTTTTATAAACTTTTTACGGGAATCTATGTATCTATAGGGTCATAGCAAACGGTTCTGTGTTCATTCCAGTAAACACGAAACTCGTGTATTGTTAACAGGTTTTTCATCAATATTTTACTTAAGCACTACATCTGATTGGAAAATATCTCGGTTACCTAGGCCCCCCCCCCTCCCCTCAACATCCTATCACCAGCAAACTAGACTAAATGAGGTTGACGTTTAGACGACGTACCCACCGGTGCAGGTGTTTTAATTCTTATTTTTGTGAGTGAGGAGTTGATGCAAACAACAAAAATTGTTGCGATACCTCTTATATACATTTAAATTAAAACTACTACTTCAAAATAGTGTTCAAAAGAAAATTATTTAGTTTTCCTTTTGTTTGAAAGAGCGTTCAGTTGAATTTATCAATGTAAGAAAGTTTGTATCTTTCAGTAGAAGCTGGGGTGGGGGACGAGTAGAAATATTGTTAATAAAATGAATCCCAGAGAAAGGGAAACTATTCTTTAAGGCCTTGATTATAATATTTAACAAAAGGCCCGACGTTAGTTACACATCCACCCACTAAGCGCTATAGTCGATACGTGACTGAGAAGAGAATTGGGAATCACTGTTAGGTGTTGCTTTATTAGGAGTAATTTGATTGCGTTGCTTGTGTTAACATCTTTAGGAGGAATTAAACTTAAAATAACTAGATAACATTTTGGATTAATTTAAATTGCTCGAGTTTTTTTTTGCCACCTCAAAAAAACCCACCAAAAACCCAATTATGATTGAAAATTACCCAAAACGTATAATTTTTGCTGCAAAAATTAAGGAAAATGTTTCCATCTCTGTCCCTAGATAGACAAGAAAGCCATTTTCATGATCGAATATATAATGTCCAGACATTTATTTGGCTGTGACCAGCATGTATATTGTTCGTAAGATGATTCTTTATTTCCTGGTTGGTTCACCTGTTCATTTGTATCCATCTACACGACCTGGCATCACAAATATACTGCTGTCTACCACTATTTTGATCCGTATCATGATGAAAGGGGGGAGGGGAGGGCGTCTTTTGCCTCACCTGAACCTCATCTCAGGACGACCAGGAAACTCCTGCGCTTTGCTTTTAAAAAAAACCTACTTGGTTGTTATTATGTATAATTTTTTTTACTCTGCACGTCAACAACGAACTACCGTGTTATATCTTCACCACTCCCCACATGATTTCACATACTCGGTGTGTGTGTGTGTGTGTGTGAATAGTGGTTCATTCGTTGAAGCCATAATAAACATGAACAACTTTGAAGAAGAAACCTGTTTGTTGAGGAGGGAGGTTGAATTAAAAAGGTGACCGGGGGGGGGGGGGGGGGTACTGAGAGTATAACCTGTTCTGTTAAGACCCACCAGAAGAATAGGGAAGGGGTTAATAAATCAAGTTTGACCAGTTGGGTCCAGTAACTGAGAAAAACGATGAAAAGTCCAGTCGGATGCTGAGTATGTAACAACGGTCTTGTGATGTTGTAGAGTCCATCCAGCGTAGGAGTCGGTGGGTAAAACTTACTGACAAGATAGCAGAATATTTTTATTGCAAAACAGTTGTTGAAGGTCACTAATGCTAACTTATGTGGAGATAATTATTATGTTATTAGTAATACAATAGCCTATTATCAATAAAAAGTGTTATCAAACTCTATTATAATAATACTTCCCTAAGGAGTATCGTTTAGTTGCTGTTTACTCATCGAAATAAAAAATTACTAATAAAAATACTTTTTTTTGTGGTTGTGGCAACAAGATATTTTAGGCCTAGTCATGTGTCTACTCAACTTGACCAATAAAATTCCCGACTTTTTCCTGATTCCCTGATCATTCTAAATTTCCGACTAAAAGTATGTCACATCCTTCTAATTCCCCCCTCCCTCTCATTTTTCTATTAATCTTTTTTTATGAATAATAAGTTTTAAAATTTAAATAACATATTTTTAATTTGTATTAACATTATTTATTAGGAATATAATTTAGTACACAGCTACAAAAAACTACAGTTTGAATAACATTATTTACTGTTTTAATGATTATTATATTTCATATTTTGAGTAAAACCACATTTTCCAGATTTTATTATAATTACCAAATTCCCGGCTTATTCCCGTTTTTCCGATCACTTCAAATTCCGGCTAATTCCCGTTTCCTGATTTTCCCGGATGGTAGACACCCTGCCTAGTGCATGAAATAATCAATTAAAATATTATATTCATATTTGTATCTTCTTATAACTGGCCACCAAAATAAATTAATGTTTTTATAACTTAAACAAAACATTAAGTTTAAAGAAAAACTACAAAAAAAAACCACACACACACATGCACACAAACACAACCGAAAACTTGGTATGACGTCATCAACCTGTTTCATCCTGTTCGCCATCTAAATGTTTGGAAATAAGGCAGACTTTTAAAAGCTTTCGTTTGTAATTTTTTTTTTAAGTGAACCAGACACCGCTTCAAAACAGAAAAGCAAAAAATTATTTTAATAATTTCGTGTTTCAATCATGTAAAAATGCTTTAAGGAAATAAATAATCATAAACAAATTATATGTTGTGAAAATTTTTGAGTGTCAGAAGTGACAGCAAACCCAACGCATGGTACTGCAGATCATTTGGTTTGGCGAATGAATACATGAGTGTAGATATAGCTTTTGTAGCTGGTACCACCAATCCTACGGTGAGTAACATATAGATTCCCAGTAACAATGTGTTTTTTTTTTCCGGAATATTCTCAGCTAGTGGCGCACCCACAAGGAATTAGCCCTCCTCAAGAAACCAAATGATTTTTATAAAAAAACTTAATAGCCTACCTAGGCTACCAACTAAAACAGAGCTAAAATATAAAGCACTGAAATGAGTCGAATGTGTAGGCTGAATTGTGAGAACACGCTTACGACTTGATATTCAAATGATGAACCGTTATGCACATTAATATTACACGTGATATTCCCAGTTGGAAAAAGTAGCCTTCGAAGATAATAGCTTCGATTATATATTATATTCAAGTCCGTAGTCGGATAAAATTTAAATTAATGCTGCCTGAATATTTTATTGTTTAAACAGTTAATTAGCAGCTAATTCGTAAATATTTCCCATTCAAGTTAAGGCGATTGGCCCTTTTCATTTGACGTGGAAATGCAGAGCCATGGGAATAAACGGCTATCTTCAAGAATGTTTATTGTTTTCCAATTTTCTTTTCGGAAACGGTTTGTTCAAGAATAGAAGCATGTTGATTAGGTTATACTTTTTATGGACACACCTCATCTATATAATCTTAACAGTGATCAAATATCGATAATTTTGACATTTTTCAATAGAAAACTGCCGGCTTCATAACAAAAAATAAGAAAATGTAACAATTAATAAACATCGATATATTATCTTAGAAGAGGTGTTGAAAATATTAAAATACAAATTTCAATCTTTCTCGAGAAAAATGATATTTCCTTACGTATTATTTTTCCACAAGACCTGTCCGGTAGCTAGCGCCATCTACGGTTTCCGTGATACATCTATTCTTGTTGGCGCGGAAGGATACTTTAGTTGGTTGTGAAACCACACCACGCCTTTCACCCTCCCGCCCACCATACCACAAAATAGGTTTTAGACTTGCACTCGACAGGGTCAAGGGCCTTAACGGGCCACACGTTGGGGGTGGACGAATCGGTGGTCACGCGGTTTAAATGGCAAGTTCATTCGGTTTGCCGGTGACAAGGAGGTCGGGGTTCAAATACCAGCTGGGTGTGTCGAGGGTATTTGTCCCTAAATAGTTTCTCACTCTTTCTCCATGCATATGCGGGTACATATTACTACACAGTATATGCGTATAACCCGAACAGTTAGAGAGAAGCGGTGTAAAATCAATCACTCAACATGCTCAAAAGTTCACTCAGGAAAACGGTTCCTGGGATCCAGACGAGCCCAACATTTAGACTGCGTGCCCACCGATGCAGGTTATGGTGGGTTTTTTTTACCATTGTTTATGATTGAACACATACATCAATATCATTTAGCAAACGACCTTGAAGACTGATGAGTCAGGAAGGGAAATTTCCGGGGGGGGGGGGGGGTGTATTGATGGTTCGAGACAAAGGACGTAAACATGTTTACATGCGTAAAGTCGCAGAGAAGATTCGAAGCCACGGCACTGAGCAATTCCATTAAAAACATTTTCTCTCATTCAAAGTGAATTAATAGTTCAGTGAACAGTAGACCTCGCTCCTTCTATTAAAAAAAAAATAAGTGCTTGTCTCATTTTCATAAAAAGGGTCTTCTTTTTTTTTTAGAAAATACCAACTTTTTCTGCCCTTGCATCAACGTTGATAATATTTTATAGGTTTTGATAATGGCTTTCAAAATTGACGACTGCATAACACATCACTTGACGTATGAATACGTGAAAGTAACTTTACTAGTTGGTGACCTGGTGGTCTAGGGGTAAGGTGTCAGACTTCTGTGCTGAGGGTCCGGGGTTCAATCCCGGTCCCGGCACAGATTTATCTGACTGCCCAAACCCTTCCTTCACCTCTGACAAGACGTGTATTAATCACAACTTGTGAATGTGAGGAATGCCAAGCCTCCACCGTGGTTCGGATCCCACGTTAAACTGTAGGTCCTCCATTTCATCTCACAATCACCCTACCATTACACATTAGCGTAAGTGCGTATAACCCGAACGGGTAGTAAGACGCGGTGCTGCTAATAATAATAATAATAATAATAATAATAATAATAATAATAATAATAATAATAACTTTACAGTTATCAAATAAAGGGCTCTTCCAGGTGTGGACTGGGCCGCCGGGACAAATTCCGGAGCGCCGGTTTATTAAAATGTTAATCAAAAGTTCCAGTGAGTTAAGTCTGAAGTGCCCATAATACATCTGTAAAGATATATGCGAGGGCATTAAATTAAAACGATCACGTTTGTGGTTTCTTGGTGTTATTTGTCAACCATTTCCTAAGACAAACGTAAAATCATATGTTCAGTAATCTTTATAAGTATCGAGTGGAGGATCATTTTTACAAACTTAAATATATCAATAAATAAATACACCCGGCTATTGTCTAAACACTTGGAATCATTTTTGTTAGTGCCAGTAGAAAATAGAAACTGACGATCCGTAATGTAGCTGAAATGGCTTAGGGATTAATTAACTAATAATAAATACATAAATACTTCACCTCAGCAATTCAGCTTATACTGAAACATAGCTCCCTCCATTGGTAGATATTAACATAGGCCAAAGGCCATCATATTTGTAGTCGCGGGCCGCTTGGAATCTGCCGGCCCATCCCTAGGCTCTTCTTATGAAAATTGGACTGTATTAAGACGAGGCGCACGCGCGCGCACAACCACACACACACAATATTTAGAAAGTAAGGTTTTCATTTCTCGCACTCAAACCATGATTTTGGTAAGAAGCCCGTTCTGGAAGGCTTTATCTCTTATCATAATCCTACTATATAGTAGTATTTTGGTAGGATAAAAGGCCTTTCAGAACGGTTTTCCTACCAAGTTTTGGGTGTGCATACAACACACGCCTCGTTCCAGGAATGTCAGCATGAAGTGCAGTATACTACTTATTAAGGTCACAATCGTTAATGAAACAACCATGAGTGTTAAAACGTGAGTCTGTGGGGAGTAAAAAAAAAACTCTCATGAAAATAGAGGCAATGATCCATCGCAAGCGAAAGTTAAAATGTGTTTTAATAAAGAATGACATCATCGAAATGGGTTGATTATGACGTGCGGAGGTCTTTGACCGATGATCATTACTGGACATACTAGAGCTCGATTTGTTTATGAATAGCCATAAGGACGCTTTTATTCCCTACCAGAATCATATTTTAGTCGAGTTCTAGTAGGGAAAAATACCTTTCAGAAGGGTTATTCGTTAGTGAATCGGGCTAAAGTTCAATTTGTTTGAATGAAAACTTGCTAATGTTTAGAATGAAAAACTACTGTGCAAATACAGAATAATTGTTGTAGGAAGACCCTTCTTGAAAATACAAACTTTTTTTTTTTGCGGCAGACATTAATAACGTTTTTTCTAGATTATTTGTGTTATTTTAGGGAAAGAGATTGACTATGTAAAATGAAAGTTGCAGATCAGATTACTTGGCATGTAAAATAGTTTTATTAACTTATTTAACCGTCAAAATAGTACCTTCTGATCTAAATTGGGCTATGCATATAAAAACAGTTTTTGAGTTAAGTTTTGGTTTATTGGTGTAATGAGTAGTGTTTAATTAGGGCCTTACTTAAGTTCTCTATATTGTGTGCAGTAAAGATCTGTCCATGTGTATTATGTCTACGTAACATCGTTAACACATTCAAACCTAAAAACTAGTTCATAATAAAACAAAAATAGCCCCTCCCCCCCCCCCTTTTAAGATAACTTCAATTTGCTGGGGTAGAGTGGGGATGGATGGGTCTACAGATAATCTTAAGGTGTTTTTTTTAAGGTCTAATTTTTATTGGAAACCTGTTAGTTGAAAACTAGAAGCTCATATTGCCACAATGACAGGAGGGAAAAAATATTACAATTGTCTTTACATTCATCCATAAGGAAGTATTATTTAATGCTTTTGTTAACTTTTTAGGTGAACTTTGTAATTTCATATTAAACAAAATAAGACATTTCTATAATGCCAAAATTGTAGCGATTTTTCAATTAATGTTAGGCTGGTCGAAAGTGGATTCCTTATAAAAAAAACCAACAGTTTATGTACAATTTGATCTAATAAAGTAGGCCTATTGACCATTTAATAAATATCTACACACACAGCGATACATCCATTTTCATAGGAATGGTTGTCTGTAAGGACTTTTCCACCAAATCAGGTATACGTCATTATCTCTAATACTGAAGTGTACAGAGTAAAAGGGCTAGGTGAACTTTGTAATTTCATATTAAACAAAATAAGACATTTCTATAATGCCAAAATTGTAGCGATTTTTCAATTAATGTTAGGCTGGTCGAAAGTGGATTCCTTATAAAAAAACCAACAGTTTATGTACAATTTGATCTAATAAAGTAGGCCATATTGACCATTTAATAAATATCTACACACACAGCGATACATCCATTTTCATAGGAATGGTTGTCTGTAAGGACCTTTTTTCCACCAAAATCAGGTATACGTCATTATCTCTAATACTGAAGTGTACAGAGTAAAAGGGGCTAGGATCCGTTATTCACATTTTTTAGGACCACAACTTTTACATCTCAAACCCCATAAGGACCCACAAGAAAGGTGTCATGATTGTCTTAGCACCGTGGTTCTTTAAATGGGTTCCGCGAACGGGTGTCAGGGGTTCCGTGACACGGTTATGTTTAATGGCAATAAAAAACCATTATTCACGCTTCTAAATTTGTACGCTAAAAAATTTATAAATATTCATCTCATTAGTAGTAGCCTACGAAAAGAAAATGAAATGACTTTTTAACACTATTAAAATCTTTTTAAAAAAATGTATTAGAAAGTAGATAAGTAACAGTTGTAGAGGGAAGGGGGATGAGCCATGAACAAAAAAGGTTTTCCTCAGTAGGTTTTGTAGCTTTTAAAGGGTTCCGTGGGATACAATAATTTGAGAACCGCCTGCCTAAGAGAACGAAGCACTAACTAAATTAGAGGTAAAATTGAATTTTCCTCCTGTATAAACCTTAGATTGCTTACGACACTAACATTGCTCAGCGGGACAGCTAAACCACATTTTGTATGAAATTACTACTGTGGCGGAAAAAAAAAATATATATACCTTCCTCTCGTATGACATGAAACGTGTGTGTTCCCACTGCTTTTCAAGGACTCTATAGGTGTTTGAACATACTGTACGTCCTCTGTGAGACCTCTAAACAGACCGGAAATACCATGTATCGAGGACATAAACAGAACACGCGACACCAACACCATTTACAAGGAAGGTGTTCCCTCCATTTTACCTTGGAAAGGTATAACGCAGGCTTACCTTGCTCTGTTCCACTATCGCGTGTCTTAGAAAATAGGAACTAAATATGCGACCTTTCAGAACAAACGGGGTGTAGCCTACGTTCACCCTGAAAGGCAGTAAGCTTTACCTTTCGATGGTTCCACTATGACTTAGTTTATAACATAGGACCATAGTGTGTAATCTGTGAAAAGATTCCGAGCAGGTCGCGGTGAAGATGAAGACTGTGGTAGATTTACGGAAACATACTGGGCAGCTCGATGCTCACTGTGAATCTCGCTGGTCACAGTTGTGCTGAACCCCCCCCCCCCCCTCCATCCCTTTTTTCAAGCCTCCCCCGCAGCTGAGTCACAGGGGAGGCGGAACCAAATAAGGGGGGGGGCAATGCCTCCTCCTCCTCCCTAATACATTTCAAATCTTCTTATATTATCGATTACGAAGCTGACGATGGCCTTAAGGTGGGATGGTAGTGAGCACCAGTTTAGGGCATTAATTTTGCAGTTTTTATAGCATAAACATTTTGGCCAAAATAAATCAAATATTTCTTCTATAGAAACATAGATTTTATCTTTATGCACATGCTAATCTCAAGAGTTCTTGAATATCTCTCATGAGCATAGGGGCATTTGGTGACAAACTTTTTAAATGCAGAGAAAAAGTTGTCACTAAATTCCAGGACACCCTTGACAGATATTCAAGGACTGTTGAGATTAGCATGTGCAGAAAACTAAACTCTATGATTCTATAGAAGAAATATTTGATTTATTTTGGCCAAATAAATGTTTATGATATAAAACTTCGAAAATACTGCCCTAAACTCACTCTCACTACCACCCCATCTTAAGTCAAACTACAAATTACCTCTAGATCCAAATATCCAAATTTCAAAAATGTCTAATTGAGGACCACTCCAAATAGCTTCTAGAATCTTTATGCATGTAATTTTGAAGAAATTTCACAAAAAAGACCACTCCAAATAGTTTCAATTAGGTTCTTAAGTCGAGTCTTTCTTAACTTCAATTTATATAATCTTTGAAAAGTATTGTTTTCTAGTGACTTCTTTATTTAATCCAAAAACCAATGTAATACTGGCAGCGTAATATTACAAATAAAGCTAGTGAGAGGGAGTGTGATGGTTGACACTGCTTTGTTTTTGTCAGTTCTTGAATGTTGGGTTTTACAACTGGTAGGCAGTGATGCCAATAATTCAAGAAAAAAATACCTTACTTTGTAAAAGGAATTTAAACAAAGAATGTCTTCAATTGTTAGCTTATTTGTAACGTTATTTCCTATTGTTCCGCGCAACGCCCACTTCCCCCCCGGTTGGGAACCACTGATTTAGAATGATCCTTAACTGGATAATTTGAAAAATTGATGCTTTTAGAAACTATTTAAAGTTGTCGTCTGGATTTTTTCGTAAAATTACATGCAGCTAGAATCTATTTGAAGTGGGCCTCTCTACCGGCAAATTTTTAAATTTGGATGCCTCTAGAAGTTATTTGTAGTTTGATGCAAGTCTTTCAGCTTCAGATCCGATAATATCAGAAGGTTTGAAATACATATAGAGGAAGAGCTTATTTATTCCAGGAGGAATACTAATGAATCACCCCTACCTCTAAGCCCCACTCACCGGTTTCGATGCCACTAATTTGAAGTGGTCTCCCCCCCCCAATTTTCGGAAATTTGACTCTTTGAAAGCTGGATGATGGCCTGTTTCCGTCTCCATTGTGGCTTCTGCGAGGGTTTGAAAACAAGTGTGGCCAGCACTAAGCCAATTTGCTGTGGGAGCTGCAGGTCTTATGTAAAAAAACATTATCTTCGATCTCTCTCAAGCAATTGTTGCCAAATTCCCTGTCTTTCAGTTATGTCTGAAGATGGTGCGAAGGAGGTGAAAAAGAGCTACTGGCAACCTCAACCATCCAGCGTTGCGAAACTTGTCTTATAAATTTGAGGGAGAGATTGACCAAACAAAAACAAGAAAATGACAACGCTGTTTCCCAGTAGTTGCCATGCGGTTACCTCAGAGATGATATCCAATGTAGCAGCGAGATTGAGGATCGAGATGCCCGTTATATTTACCCGACATCCACCACGACATCAAGCTTCACCGCGACCTGTTCGGCATGTTTTTATATCTAGACTGCTAACTGTTAGGGTAAGCGAGTGTACAATCAAACATAGGCAAATGTAAAAAATTCTGCCTACAAAAAATTCCGGCCCGAGTGTTTTTTTAAATCGATATTCAACTTGTCAAAATACCATGATTATGGTATCAAAAGCTTGCATCATAGTATTAAATTCCTAGCCTAACTCTTTTTATAAATAAGTTAAAGTTCTTAATTTACGTATATTAAAATTATAAGGTTTTGTAGTTTGAAAATAACCAATTATTTTCTAAAATATATACCGACTTCTTTCCATTCTAAGATTGCAATATAGATCTACAATATCGTCCAATTTGAGGCGATATAATCAAAATGTTGCTGTCATTATTAAAACAATTAAAAATAGATAATTAAATAGTCAATTTTATTAATGTCTTTTTAGCCGTGCATTTGATGTGTGTCTACATTAAAATGGAACTTTAAAAAGAGAAGAAATTAGTCACACCACACACACACCCTCAGGCTTTTAGGGTTAGGAAAGATAACAGATGTTTTATAAAATTTTATCATAGAAACCCTTTCATTAAAGCTTATCATCAAAGATCTCCAAGAACATGTTGGCAGATGCTATCATAAAAGCTTTTAAAGTAAAAATGTTTGTTGAAACAATGGCAGACGATAAACGTGTTTAAGTTAAAACCTTTTTTATAATATATTTTATTGATTTTTATGAAGTATTTAACTTACACTTTCTGAGCCGACTGATTATATCAGCACACGACTTATAAACTAACTTAAATCTAGAACAGACACAACACCCAGCCCTCCGGCCGTTAATTCATCATTGTGAATACGGTAAACCCACATTTAACCAATGATAAATATTTCGGCCATACCGGGAATGGAACCAGGGACATTAAGCTGAGTAGGGAGACACACTACTGAGTGAGAAAAGGGGTCCTACTTTTTTTTAATGATCATTAATTCAAATCACTCGAGTAGGAATTTAATTTGATAGGAAAAAAAAAGTGATGGATCGCAGTTTAAAAACCATCCTCCATTTCACCCAGCTGAGAATCGAACCTTGTCGTCCATACCCCCTACCTCCCCCATATCGACAATTCAGTCGATTGCAAGCCTGACACCTTTAATGGCGTGATCCCCGGTGCGGGTCGTATGACCTATCAAAACAGTTACCGGGTAACCAACATTGACGCCGTACCTGTCAATTATGACAACCTAGGTGTAACACGACTACGTGTATATCCATTAACCACGTAACGCTGTTGAGAGGGGGTGTGCTCTGATGTTTATATGGTGTTACGTGTGGGTGAGGGGGTCGCAGTGTTACGTAACATAAATCTTGTACACTTAAATTATAATATTGAACAAAAAAAGTGCATGTTTTCACCTCTGTTGGATTATATTTATGGATAACATCCTGGTGACCTGACGGTCTAGGGGTAAGGTGTCATAAACTTCTGTGTTGGCGGTCCGGGTTCAATCCTCGGTCCCGGCACAGATTTATCTGATTTCCAAACCCTTTCTTCCCCTCTGAAAAGACGTGTATTAATCACAACTTGTGAATGTGTGGAATGCCAGGCCTCCACCGTGGTTCGGATTCCACGTTAAACTGTAGGTCCTCCATTTCATCTCACAATCACCCTACCATTACACATTAGCGTAAGTGCGTATAACCCGAATGGGTAGTAAGACGCTGTGCTAATAATAATAATAATAATGTCCTATTCTAGCTTGTACTAAATTTTAATCCCTCTTTTAGTGTCACAATAGCTTCCCTATGAAATATTTACATTCACTCTAGATATGAAAAAGTTACGTAACACAGGTTGGAGGGGTTCAGACTGAATGTCCACTTGGTGTTACACGGGGGGGAGGGGGGGGGGTGTAAGAATATAGCGGTTACGAGGCTTATGGACTACCGCTATGTGAAAGTAGATCTAGTGTTGTCAGATGAGTGTCAATGAATGACGAAGACCAGTGTTGTGTATCGAGAAAAGAGCGAGTAATCCATTTATCAGCCAGTCGTGTCACGAGGACGGGGGCTGTTGAACCGAGGCATCAAGGATGCACTCCACTCTTGCACAACGCGGCGGAGTTGATCCACACAAGATTCTAGAAACCGGCACCTGTCTAAATGTCAAGCTAGTCTACACTGAATATCATCTCTGAGGCAACTGTGTTGTTACTATTGAGAAACAACGTTATCTTGCAACGCTGCGCTGGCTCGTCGAGGTTGCCAAGTAGCTCCGTCTTACCCCATCACACCTTCTTTAGACATAACTGAGAGCGAGGAGAACTGGCAACAGTTAACTGAGAGAGAGCAAATAAAGCTTTTCTCCATAAGACCTGCAGTTCCTACTGAGGTGGTATTCAGTGTATTTAAGTTTGCCAGTGATGGGGAGGTCGGGGTTCGAATAGGTGTACTGGCGATGTTGCTCCCCCACCTAAATAGTTTCTAATTCTGCCTCCAAGCGGGTACATTTCATTTAAATATTTTTATAATCCCTATACTTTAGCGTATATGCGTGTAACTTAAATAGGTATTAACGTAGTTGAAGAAAAGGTTAATCTAAAAAAAAAAATACCTGCAGTAAATATATCGGTAAGCCCAACCCAAATTCAAACCAATATCTTGTAAGTTTGGGGCACACTATGGCGTATCGCACCGTCTAGGAAATTCTTCCCATTTTGTGTTCCCCTTCATTCGTACATACAAAATAATGCGCTCTCCATTTACCCTGAAAGGTAACAGTCTTACCTTTTCCTTAATGGTTTTCCAATCTCCCTCCATGCAAATAAGGTACACTTCCTATAAATATAATATCTCTAAAACTATGAGTGTAATTAGTACATAAGTGTATAACCCAAACGGGTAGTAAGACACGGTGTAAAGAAAGTTTTACCGTGGCGGATTATACTTTAGTACTATACTAAAAGCTGCACCATAGTGTAAACATGCAAGGTAAGTTTGTTACCTTCCAGGAATGTTTCTCAAGAGTTGATGGAGGACCACCAAATGGAAGTAATGCGCACCCTAAGGTACCACCAGGGCCCTGGTAGTAGGGGTGGCGGATGAAAATTATACAGGATATATATATATTTTTTAAAGGCAATTCCGTTTTAAGACTACAAGACAAAAATGTATTTATTAAATTAAATGTTGGAAAGAAATAATTTAATTATATTGAATTTAGATAATTGTTTGATTATATTTTTAACATTATAAACCTTATCATTTTAAAAATATAATTGTTGATATTTGTTGACTTAAGGTTCGTGCCTACCGAGGAAATAAATACAGTATAGTATGAATATTTCATATTGACCTTAAATCTTTTGCATTTTCATATTTTTTGTATTATTTCTGCACAACATTCTTTAATTCATTATTATTATGACTAAACTTCCTGGGATCCTGCGAGCCACCATTGGTCCGTAAACCACTCTTTGAGATACACCGCCTTACAGGGTAACCGGAGTGTATAAGGTAAGAGAGTCGCATGAAGACTTACCTCCTCTAAATTCTACCTTCCTCATCCCTTACACACTAGTGTAATTAAATGCGGTTATCCCCGACGGGTAGTTAGAAGATTTGCATTATATATATCACCACGTCTTACTACCCATTCAGACTACCCGCATTTAATTACTCTAGTGGGGTATGGATAAGGATGGTTAATATATATATATATAATCCACATTTACAAGGACTGTGAAGAACAATTTTGAGGGGAACACCTCAGTACACCCAGCCGGGACTCGAAACCAGACCACCCATTCCCGGTATTTCAAACAGAACGACCTCAACGGTATGTCCGGTTACCCGCCTAGATACGTATATATTTTGTGGATACGTTTATTTCCTACTTTTATTAATCCAAACCATTTTTGGAGTGACATTTGAACAGAAACTTTTTAAGGTGGGGATGTAGGTATAGGGGAGGGAACGCGAGTAGATGTCAATGCTTTTGCACTTTTAGTACCAAAACTTTTTTTTTTTCACAAAATGAATGAAATATTGCTTCAGCAGCAATATTTAGTTTAATTTTCTTCACATGGTGATATCAACAGTTGTTGAATATCTATCACGAGCATAGCGGCATTAGATGAGAAACTTTTTAATGAAGATAAAAAGTTTGTCATAAATTCAGGACACCTTGAGACAGATATTAATATAATACTTAGCACCGCGTCTTACACCGTTCGGGTTATACGCTTAAGTATAATTACTCAATGGATTAGGAATGTAGGGTGAATTAGAGGAAGTGAACCGCATTTGCGTGGAGGGAGAGTGGAAAAACCCCAGTTCACCCGACCTAGATTCGAACCTCGATCTCCCGTCCTCGGCGGTCGAGCTCAACACGACTAGCGCGTTAGCATACGGCACCGAGCGGTAAGAGACAGATAATCAAGAAATTTTGTTATCACCAAGTGAGGAAAATTTAACTATGTTTCTACTCTAGAATTATTTGATTTATTTTTGGTCAAAAAAAAGTGTTGCTATAAAAAAACTGCAAAATCACTGGCCTTTTATTGCGTCCCTTTCTATCCTACTTTAAATGAAAAGAAACCACTCCGTTCAAATTCCGCGATAACCAGGACCAGATAATCAGGAATTGTTGTGTATCATTTTATGAATCAATTTAGAAAATTAAACTCAATGTATCTACTGTGGAAATATTTTATTTGGCCGAAAAAAAAAAGAAGATATTTTAATATAAAAACCTTAAAGCGTTCCCTTTCCACCTTATCTAAAACTGTGCACCCCCCCCCCCCCCCCGTCTTAAAATTTCTAATATATTTCACCACAATAAATATCTCTAAGACTTCTTTGACAAAGATTCATTTATTTTATTACTTTTTTAACAAGAAAAAACCTAACAAAAAGTTATTTAACTTGTAATCCCAGGTAAGGTTGTAGGAAAGGAGGCCAGGCATATTTTAACGTAAAACAATACTAGTAGTAGTAGTAATAGTAAAAGCGTCACACAGAGAGAAGTTTGGGTGGTAGGGGAAGCCATCATTCATTCCCGGGGTGGGCAAAAGGAAAGTTCTGGAATCTGGATGAGGGTGATCAATTCTCCCACGCCTGGGGCTCGAAAAAGCGAGGCGGTGTTGCCACGTCGCACCCGCTAGTCCATGCTACATACAGAGAGCAGGTTCCTCCAATCGACCTGGGACTAATTTTATTATTCGTGTACACCGGCGTAGATCGGTTGACTCCCAGAAACTAAGACTGTAAATAAGTCATTTAATTAAGTATGTTCGGCGGAAGGGAGACTTGTGTTTAAGAATATAAATAATTAATAAGAAACTCGTTATTTGAAAACTGGAAACTCATGTTTCGACTATGGCGCGGGGTTGGGGGAGAGTTATTACAATTGTATTTACATTCTTAGTCAGTTTTTATTGATATAAAGACAATGATCCATAAGGAAGCTTTTCATAACTTTTCATAACTTTTTAGACTAATTTAATATTTAATAAATAAATGGTACGGCGCATCGCACAGACTTTCTCTCACTTTTATATTTCAAAAATAGACATTTACTAAAAACTCGTAAGATTTGTGAAGCGAAAATATATAGGTCTATACGTTGTACAAATAACTACACCAAAGATCATAAATGAAAATAATGGTGCAATCTTTACTTACTCTATGGCATTAGGAACTAGGAACACTGTTACAGAAAAATAGAAAAAAGGAGATTCATCTCTCTGTCCACCAAAGAGCATAAGAATCAAATTAATTTCCAAAGACCTCAATTAAAAAGTGTATATATTTGATTATAGCTCAGAAATTATTGGTAATTGGTTTTATAAAAATACATTTCTAATAAAAGATTTTTTATCTTTAATAGTACTACAACTTAGTTATTTCGTATCTTAAATAGTTGCGGAAAAATGATGAAAATTGGAAAATTTCCCCTGGATGTAAAATACCTTCAAAGCCATTTTCATTAGAAAATGAGAATTGCCATCTTGTTTACAATATTACAGTGTTTGGATATAAAATTTAATCAATTTAATCGTTGGATCGAATTTTGAAAATATCGATTTTTTTTCTCTATTTTTAACCTTCAATAAAACTACCCTTACATTTAAGGTTAGCCTATATATATCTAATGGCAACAGCTGGCCCCTCGACCCCGGGGATACCTTATGAAAACACCAAATACCAGGGTTTAGCCCAATCGGTCAGTGTTTCGGCTCTAGCCCGAGGTAAGACAGACAGACAGACGGCACTGCGAAAAGCACTTTTTTGTTTGTTTCAGAGGGTCATGAAACGTCGATATTTATCAAAATCTCGAGTTATACTTTTTATTACAATCACAATACTTTCTCTCTGAGGTGTCAAGAGAAAGTAAAAAAGACATATTTCTAGAATTCCCATAGAATTTAGTGACTTTCAAACCATGTTGATGGTATAAAGTGGGCTTCCTATAAAAATCAGGGTATATTATAAGGGTCAAATTTGTGATTTGTGTCCAATAAAAAATTTAAAAGGTCGTAATTTATTTTGGTTTGACGTTTCATATGCCTATGGCCGCCATCTTGAAATCGAGAGGAACTTTATCGAATACCTATATCAGGACAAACATAATACACCATTTTTAAATTTAAATATTTATTTAATTTTCTTTCACGTTCATTCCGAAATTCAAAATCTAATGGTCATATTAAAAGTAAGATCTACGTTGATCGATCTAAGTGAGAAACCAACGGTTTGAAAGTGTGCCTTGAAATAACTGTCCAGATTATACTGTAAATCTGGGGAATTCAAAAGTATAAATTGTGACAATATGTGTACCTATTTAAATTTAATATTTAACCTCGTTTCCAGTAAAATGTTCTTCTCCCCAGGTGAAGACTAAGTGGTCGAGCAGCCTGTGACAAATTGCCTGGGGAGGTGCAAGTTCAAATCTCGGCAAGATACATTGGAGAGTGAGGGGTAAAGTAAGGTTGCTTTTAAAAAAAAAATCGCACCGATGAGGCTGAAATCTTGTAATTGGCTTGAAGCCGTAAAAAGACCGCGTGTTAAACATATTACTTTTTTTTAAAAAAGTCTAAAAATGTTTGTAAATGGGAAGAGAACAAAAAATGTCATTGCTGTCGTAATTATTGTTTTGCAAAAAGGTTCAGACCAATCTACCTATCTTTTTCGGTCATCATTGATATTATTTTAAGGGGTCTATTATTTTATATCAAAAGGGTCTGATGCAGATCACATGACTTCAAGGTATGTACTTCCAATAACTTTTGTAGATGTCAAGATCTTATCAGAATCCTATTTTAGTCGACCTCGGTGGTCCTGAGGTTAAGTGCGCGCCTCAGGACCCAGTGTTCATGGGTTCAAAACCAGCCGGGCTCGATGGATTTTTTCCTTGGGCATTAAAAATCTGTAGCTCAACTTCCTTCGTATGGGGAAGTTAAGCCGCGGTCTGTCCCATGTTGATTGTGGCATTTTTTTTAGAACCTTGGAAGATATGTGAAAATACCTTTCTCGGCAAAATTGGTAGGCCCTTTTGCTCTCGCTCATAGAAATTCTCGTGTGCTGACTGCTGATATAATCGGTAAGTTCAGAAAGTTCACGTCAAATAACTCAATAAATATTTAAAAAATAGCAGGGACGAATATTTTGACGTAATTTTCCAAAGGAAGATTATAATAAAAAAACACACACAATAATAATTAATTATTATTATTATTATTAGCACCGCGTCTTACTACCGTTCGGGTTATACGCACTTACGCTAATGTGTAATGGTAGGGTGATTGTGAGATGAAATGGAGGACCTACAGTTTAACGTGGAATCCGAACCACGGTGGAGGCCTGGCATTCCACACATTCACAAGTTATGATTAATACACATCTGTCAGAGGTGAGGAAGGGTTTGGTAATCAGATAAATCTGTGCCGGACCGAGGATTGAACCCGGTCGCCAGCTCAGAAGTCCGACCCCTTACCCCTAATTAATTATTATTACGATATTACTTATTTACGAAGTAAAAACAAAAGTGCTCGTGTTTTGGTGAACTAGTTAGTGTCGGCAACTCCGCTCGCACCGCATCTAAAAAAAAAATCCTCCCTCTCCTTCATTCTCTTACACCAGCTCCTCGGTCCCACAGAGCAGACCATCGATCCCAGGGCGACAGCGTTGCCAAACTTTCCCCGGCAACATCGCGCGTTCTGCGCCAATATCAACCGAGCGCTCCCTCCCTTCATCCTCCTTTTTTTTTTTTAAACTTTCACGGTACAGACATTCCGACGACTGGCCTCTATGCCTGTGTTTGTGTTGAAAAGGGGGGAGGAGGGTAGAGAGGTAGGTCCTTTTTTTTTTTAAATATAAAGATTAATGATAAGCGAATGAATATATAAACGAAGTATAGTAAAAGCTGGAAAGTTTCGAATTGAACGAGACCAGGATTACTTCGAATTCGAAAATTTGAATTACACGTAATAACCTGAGAAAAAGGTGTAGTAAGTGATTGGTCAAAATATTTAAATAACATATACAAAATTAATATAACATTATCATGAATGGTAGCAGTAATATAAACTACCTACGCCATAGTGGAACAATATGAGGAAAGCTGATACCTTCCTGGATTAAACGAAGGGTGCGTAATATTAAAATTTGAAAGAAAAAACTATTGGTGTTTTTTTTTTTTTGCTTATCCTTGGATAGTTTTTCTTACCGTTTGTGTTATGCGCATGTTAGACTATTGGAATAGTGGGGAACCCGTTTGAAAGAACCACTTTTAGTACACCCGATCGGGATTCATACCCCGGACCAACGAAGCGTGTCTCGCATCATTCATCCCTCTTAATCCACGCAGCCAATAGTCGAGACAACATAATACGCGGTAAGGTTATAAATGTTTATAATATCTAGAAGGTCCAAAGCGCGGGTAAAGCATTGTTTAAACTAGCTAAAAGGTTCTAGGTGTGGGTAAGGCATTGTTTATACTATCTAAAAGATTTAAGGCACCTATAAGGTAGTTTACACTATCTAAAAGGTTCTAGGTGTGGGTAAGGCATTGTTTATACTATCTAAAAGATCAGAGGCACAGATAAGGTATTGTTTGTACTATATAAAAGGTTCAAGATGTGGGTAAGGCATTGTTTATACTATCTAAAAGGTTCATGGTTTGGATAAGGTATTGTTTACTATCTAAAAGATTTAGGCACCGATAAGGTATTGTTTACACTATTTAAAAGGTTCAAGGTGTGGGTAAGGTATTGTTTATACTATCTAAAAGGTTCAAGTGTGGGTAAGGTATTGTTTATACTAACTAAAAGGTTCAAGGTGTGGGTAAGGTATTGTTTATACTATCTAAAAGGTTCAAGTGTGGATAAAGTATTGTTTATACTAACTAAAAGGTTCAAGGTGTGTGTGTAAGGCAATGTTTATGTTATCTAAAAGGGTCGAGGTGTGGGTAAGTTATAGAGGCACGAGTAAAGGTATAAGGCGCGGGTAAAGTATTGTTTGTACTATATATATATATATATAATAAGGTTATCAGGCACGAGAAAGGATCCCGAAATCTTGCAGGCCTCTTCTTGAGGACTAGCCCCCCCTCCCCCCACAAGACCTGTTGTTGGCCACGGGAGGGGGAGTACGCCGTAAAGCAAGCCGGAGCGATTAGATGCGTGTTGCTACGAGTCGCGAGAATCGATCCAGTTCTGCACGGCGGGCAGGAGCCAGGCGTTGCATCATTTGGCGAGCGAGCTCTCTCGCTGAATCCGACAAGGTTGCCACATCTCCCAAAACAACCAGAGCAGAGCTATTGGGTCGCGCATATATACACTTTCTCGTCAGTTTCGGTCGGACACGAGCTATACTAGGAGTGTGGTAGAACCAAACATTTAGAAAAATAGACCTACGTTTTCTTTTTGCTGTAAACATTAGTAACATTTTACTTTAGTATTATTGTATTATAATTATTAATATTACGTATTAAAAGAGACCATATATGACCATGTTACTAACGTATAAAAATACGAAAAATGTTTTGGTAACATTTAAAACTGTTAAAAGAAACGTTTCTTCCTATCTAAATTAGAATAAATATGCAATACAGTTAACACAAGTTACAGCAACTTTTTATAGGAAGGAACTTTTAACAGAACAGTTAGGTCTACTTTCACGGATTCATGCGCCAAGTCACGTGATATGCAGTTGTTACTTTTGATAAATATTATCAATACCTATAAACGTATAATATATGAAAAATGTTATCAAAGTTGGTTACAAATATATGTTTATGGTCAGTTTTCTAAAAAAAAAAAAAAGTAGTTTACTTACGACAAAGTATAGAAAATATGAAATTTTTCAAAATTGGCCTTTAAGATTGAGTTCAAATCTGGTAACTGGAGATAGTTTTTTTCATGATAAATAAAAATACGTTTATATTTGTATAAATTAAAAATAATTTTAGAGAAGTTTAAAAATTTTTTTTTTTAAATTTGAAGTCTGTTAAAAATATTTCAACAATTTGGTTTAAAATTGATATAAAGGGCTACAGAGTGTTTATTACGACTAACAAGATGATGTTTTGTTTTTATGAGGAAAACTTGCTTAAGGGTAATTTAATGGAAGGGATACTTTGATTAGTCCATGATCCCTAAAGTCTTCCGCGATTGACGCAAGGCTTGGGACACAATTACATAGATCTTTAAGTGTAATCATTTAAATTACTAGTATCTTCTTTTTTAAAGGAGATTTCTTGTATCCCCTTCGTTTACCTTGAAAGGTAACGAACAGAGTTTCCACTATGACGAGGCTTACTAAAGCATGACCTGAAATTTGATGACCTCATAATGATTATCAAAAAATGACCTAAGGATTCTAAAAAAAAATACTTTAAACATGTCTGTCGCTATTTTTTTACTGCCAAATCCCGCGTGTTTTCCAGAAGGAATTCCTGTTTTTCCAGGCAGCTTAGATCGAAGAAAAAGAGTTATAAAATTTCATTTTTCCATCAAAATGACTCAGTGTGAAGTCATGTAACATTTTAGGATGGTTTAAGATTGATGGGGAAATACATCTTCTGTCACAACCCTTGTTTGAGGGGTAATATAAATAAGACATGTTTGAAATAGCATAGACTACCCCCCTCCCTCGGCCCCATCCCCAAGGACCTACTTATAGGTACCCAGTTTTCAGTTAAATGTCACAAATTAACAAATATTTCAGTGGTTTTCACTATATTATTGTAATAATTCCAGGTTTTTCTGGACATAAAACTTTCCCCTGTGTTTTCTCGGCTCTTCCAGTTTTCCAGGTGCGTGACAACCCTTTCAAATTTACACCAAAAAAACCTAAAAATGAAAACAAAAAATCGTAATAAATGCATACAACCAAGTCAAATACGTAGGGCGTACGTACGTTTTTATTGTGTGTGTGTGTGTGTGTGTGTGTATGTATGTATGTATGTACGTATGTATGTACGTACGTATGTATATATGTATATATGTATGTATGTATGTATGTATGTATGTATGTATGTATGTATGTATGTATGTATGTATGTGTGTATGTATATATGTATATATGTATGTATGTATGTATGTATGTATGTATGTATGTATGTATGTATGTATGTATGTATGTATGTATGTATGTATGTATGTGTGTGTGTATGTATGTATGTATGTATGTATGTATGTATGTATGTATGTATGTATGTATGTATGTATGTGTGTATGTATATATGTATATATGTATATATGTATGTATGTATGTATGTATGTATGTGTGTGTGTGTGTGTGTGTATCAAAATACCTAAAAATGAAATATAAGTATCGTATAAATGCATAACTATGTCAATTAGTAGGGTATGTTTATTATAAAGGATATAATATATATTATGTATTATTATGTATTATTATGATATGTATATATATATATATATATAATATACAATACAACACACACACACACAATAAAAACCTTTGACATGACAAAACGAGAAATTGTCATTTCGTTTGTAATGTAAAGAGTGTCTAGATATTAAATTTAATCTAAATAGTTAGAGCGCATTTTGAGAAAAGGCGATTTTTATCTCTTTTTAACCTTCAGTAAACTAAACTTAATTTAATTTTAGGGTTAGATAGCTAACTCCAAAAAAACCTCGGGGTGGGGGGTGGCGACCTTATGAAAACCCTATTAGGCCACGTTTTCGCGTGATCGGTAAAATTGTTTCGGCTCTAGTCCAAGATAAAGACGGACAACATCATGAAAACCACTTTTTTTTTGTTTCAGGGACTCATGGAACGTTGACGTTTATCGAAATTTCAAGCTCATTTTTTTTTTTTTACGATCACAATAATTTCTCTCTTCGAGGGGTCGAGACACAATAAAAAGATGACATGTCATCAAAATCCGGTACCTGCTTATAATAAGAAAGGGACCATAAAAACTCGAAAATTAAGAACCTTAGCTCGAGATCCCTTCCATCCCACCTTAAAGGTAGGCCTACCTT
This sequence comes from Timema podura, assembly GCA_033556935.1. NCBI lineage: Eukaryota > Metazoa > Arthropoda > Insecta > Phasmatodea > Timematidae > Timema > Timema podura. Next base: position 22,746,120 of record JAVRXN010000013.1, on the reverse strand, counting down.
TATGACCTTTGTGCTTGATTTTAAGAGTTTCTAAGCCACGGTCGAGAATCCATTATATATATAAAATAAAGAGAGAGAAAGAGCCGGCCTAACGCTTCAGCCCGATTTATTCCGTTAAAACCCAACCAACGATGTAGATGAGGCGATATATTCGCGAAACAATGTGTTCTTCCTCAAAAACACACACACACACACAATGCAGCAGTTGACATAGCACAATGGCTATTCAACACCACGAAAATAATCTAGCATTGTGTTTGGAATTGTGAAATGTTCCTCGTAAAAATAATGATAAAAATAAGTGGCAATTCGAGCATTGTTTACTTCCCCGTTGAATGAGAATCTGCATGGACGTTATAGTTAGTTCTGCAACGACAAAAAAAAAAAAAAAATTGTGGAACAAACAACGATGAGTTTGTCCGATCTGTAACAGCATTAAATTGGTATCGACATAGATTATAATCATTCGGTTGCTAGGGCGTATCTCTCTTATCACGAAATTATGCAGTCGAAATAAAATATAAACCCGTTTCAGCGTCACTCTCGTATTAGACTGGACTGCTGATAACGCGGAGATAGGGGTTCGAACTTCGAATCCTGGTCGAGTCTACTGCGGGTGGTTTTCCCTAAATGGTTTCCTACTCTCCATCCACTATAATGTGGGTACACTTCTTCTAAAATGCTTCCTTCTTCATCCTTACCACAATGAAGTAATTATCATACATGCCTATAACTTGAACGATAAAAAAATACACACACACTAGTATTGGTGTGTGTAGTCGGATTCTGGTACTAGAGAACTTTCAGAACGTATGTGCGCATACATTGTGTATGGCTTGGATCCAAGTCCAGGTAGAGATAGGTGTGGCCCTGACGTCGCGTTAATATAAGAGGTCGAACTTTTAGTAAACTTTTTATAGTCAATTGCGTGCAATTCAGATAAAAAACTTTTTTTTTACTCTGGTCATTGAGTTTATCTGTAAAATGGGTAGTTTCCCACCATCCTACGACTTACCCAAGTCTCACATTTCCAAACAAATATTAAAAGCCTTACCATGGTGGCTACAAAACATATTTTACAAAATTCCCTGACTTTTCCAGGTTTTCCAGGCAACATTTTTCAATTTTCCCTGACTACTTTTTTCCAGTTTTAATGGTGGATGATGACTTTTGTTTTATTTATTTTTTGATCACATATTAAAAAAGTTTGTATGTACTAAACATAAACGGTTTGATCAGTTATTTAAGAAATTAAAATGTTATTTTATCTATGTATTATAACTTTTGTTTTAGTGTTTGGTTGCGAAATTAATGGTATATTTTAGATATATTTTTTAATTCCCTGCTTTTCCTTATTTTTAGTTAAATTACCTGACATTTCCCTGTTTTCCCTGTCATCAAAAAATTCCCTGACTTTTCCAGGTTTTCCCTGTTTTTCCCTGTCTGTAGCCACCATGCTTACGGAATAGTGCATGTAGGGCTACACACACTGGTTCCTACAAAAAATAAATTCAAAAATTCCTAGATTTGTCAAGGATAGACAAGAGGCGAATTTTTGTGATTGAATTGGTATCGGTCATTGTAGCGTGATTCAGAAATGAAATTATTTAAGCACGGATGTGGGTGGAGTGTGGTGAGTCGTGGAGTCGGTGAAAAACATACCGACTCCAACTTTTAAATAATAAAGATATAATATTATAACAATATATGGTAGCTGTATTATTTTAATTTTGTACCTACTTTTTTTTCTCTTTTTTTCCAATATTTGTAATTTGGATTGACAAATTTATTCAAATATAAATTCACAATGCCAAAGAAACTTACCATGAAGTAATCCGTATTAAGCATTTTACTGTAGTAAATTTGTTATTACTAGTTAATATACTTAAGCCATTTATGAAGGGTTGGGAGTCGAAGGCTTGGACGTACCAACTTCACAGCCCTGAATTTAACGCAAAACTATTTTTTTTTAAATTAGGTTTAAATCGAATACACCCATAAGCCTTCAAAGCAGCAAGACTCGAAACAAAAGCAATCACTAATTATTATGTCTACAAATATTTACATAGGACAACTAAGATAATGTTTTCGTGGCACTTTTAGGCATAATAACATGGCCAAACGAAAATGCAACAGAGCATATATGAAATATTATGAAAATGTTTTTTTTAGGACATGCTTAGTTTTCATACAATAGATATAAAAAATTTTTAAGCACAAAATTAAAAAATAATTGTTATTAATATACATTTGCCTAGTATTTTGTTATAAACTGCAAGAAAAGCATGCACTAGAGTTAGAAGTTCGGTGGAAAATAAACTTGTAGAAAATTCAAACAATATTTAACATTTAACGTACTGAATAGGTATTAAATGAGTAGTCTGCTCACGCTTCTAAAGGTTTTTCCAATGAAAACTGGAATGTATCCTGGGAGTTTTCAAGCATGTTTATACTAAAAAAAAAAAGAGTTCAAGACAGGTTTGAACATCCTTAAGCTAACTTGTAGGTAAGCCTGTGCGAACCTTCGAAATTTCGAATCTTGCCAAGATTCGGATTGGATTCGATTCGAGCTTTCGAGTCTTATTATTAAAGAGATTCGTGGTGGATTCGAAATTTCGAATCTAAGTAAATTTCAGATTCGGATTCGATGGGTTTAGTTTCGAAATTCGAATTTTTCATATTTAAGAATAATTTCAACTTTCTATGGTCTTGTACAGCAAACCATTACAAAAAAATAGTAATTTATTTGTTTATAACCTTTCATAAGTTAGTTATAAGGCTTTGTTTACCTGTTTAACTTAAGATTAAGTTTTAAATACTTTCAAAGACTCCTAAGGATATGTTATTTGATTTGGATGATTTAAAAACATTATTCAAAAAAAATATTCTATTGGATTCGATTCGAGCTGCTTGGCCATGATTGGATTCGACTCGAAATGGAAAATCATGGATTCGCACTGTAACCTGAGCTGGCGTGGTTCAGACTCGCGAGTCCTGATACACTTGGCAACGCTGTATGTTCCCGTCCTAAAGGTCAGATAGTCACACTGCTGCGATAGTACGAGATGAGGGAGGGTTCCCTCGCGCGGGTACAGCGTTGCCAAATATATTATCCGGGCACTCGGTATTGTACGATAGTACTTATCTCAGCAGATAAACTTCTCAACGAAATAATTATTGTAACTATCACGCAAGGACCTGCGAAGTGACTATCTTACTCTAGGGAATTAGGAACGCGATAATTGTCACCCTTACAAAAATGTGTCACTACTACCAAATATTAGATACATGCATCCACACTGTCTTCGTTTTAATTTTCAATTAAATTTTATAGAAATCTAATTATATATATATATATATATATATACAAATATATTAATTAAAAGGCTTGTTGTAAAATGGTATATATTGAGTAAAAAAAGAAGTAATTTAAAATGCAAATTAAGAGTAAAGTGGGTATTTACAACGTTGCGAAACTTGTCTTATATTTGAGGGGAGCTTGACTACACAAAAAAAACGAGAAAATTACAACGCTGTTTCTCAATAGTAGCCATATAATTCTCTCAGCGATGATATCTAGTAAACAAACCCGAACCATTCTATATGGCCAGTTGTAAATATTGTAGCCTAATTAAATTGAGTTAAACATATGCCAAGGGTTCTAAATGTCTCATGACAATCTAGTAACAGTTCTTTTAAATAATTATTTAAATTATAATTTATGCTTTTATATGTATATTCATGAAAATATGCATTTATATATGAAATATGCATTAATATACGCCATAAAAATGGGTAGGCTTGTTATATGTTGTATAGAATGACTGTATGTAAAGCCGGTATATCGATATGAACAAAGAGAGAAAAAACATACATATATGCAAAACATATTGAAGGAATAAAAATATTATACGTATCATTGCACAGTTATTAAAACAAGTTATAGATATCATTGCATATTATCGTTTGAATGTGTTCGAAGTTTGATTTCAAGTTATTTTGTTGCTTGCTAAACCCTATGAAAAAAAATAGTTTATAATTTGAATATTAGGGTTATGCGGATGATGCTAGATAGTTGATTTTTTTTTAAAGAATGACAAAGTTGGAAAATGTGCTATTTTGGGAATAGTTTTTAACGATAGAAATAAAATGTCCATCAGAAAATTGTTTGTGACTAGAAATCAAAAGTTCAGTGAATATTTTGAACCAATATGATATTCTCTTAAGAACTATGAATACATACACGTGACCTGCCGTGTGAATACATGAAAATATTATCTAGTAACTTAAGGTGTCAGATAAGAGCTTACCTATGAAAATTGGTCTGTTGCTAACTCATAATCACACCATTAGTTTAAATATGAGTATAGTCCGGGCGAAGTAAACTAAAAAATATATATTATCAAAGATCAAAGGACAAAGAATAAAGGCTAAGGTAATTTAAATAAGTACATACTCCATTAGCCTGGAGAGAGGAAGGAAAAAAAATCCAGGGTGCGCCCGAAAAAGAGAATGAACAAGTCTTCCCAGCCAGTCTCTGTCTGTATCATCCCGTACACATTATTCGCAGACAAGGACAAGGAGGTATGGGGGGGGGGGGGGGGGGCACACACGCAATTTGAATCTGAATGCCTTCGAAAAAAAGGGGGAAAGGTTGGACAGACCGTGTAACTGGCGTCCATCTGGCAACACCACTGCATCTGGCAACTGCGGAACAGCTGGGGATGAAGCGGCGATCCGTTGTGCTAAACGGTAAAGGTGGGTGGGGGGACACCAAAGATAATATTAATGACCTGGATTGCCCGCCCGAGTGCATTGTCCAAAGACAGAGAAGAATGAGCAAATCACTATCGCCAACCAGGCCGACAAATCCTCTTCCCCCTTCCCCCCCCCTTTCATCATCACCTTTAGAAGAAGAATATATACAATAAAACACAAAGAAAACAAATCAAAAAGCTTCATTGTGACGATATCAATCTAACCGGATGGGAAAGGGGGGGGGGGGGGGATTACGTCAAAGCGGAGTAAAACGAAACACCAACCCCACCCAAAAACACAGTTCAATTTTGTTAAAAAGGGGCTTTTAGAATTTATTTTTTTTGCTGGTCAAAATTAATAACATTTTACTATTTTATTAATGTTATGTTATATGTATTGATAAAATCTATCAAAAGTGACTGTTTAAGATCATATGACTTGACGTATGAATACGTGAAAGTAGATCAACTAACTTTTTCTAACCATCTTATATAAGGTCCTCAGAGAGAGAGAGAGGGAGAGAGAAAAGAAAATTCCAAGTTAGGGAAACGGACAAAGGCGTAAGTCTTGTCTGGTTTTCCGATTACAGGGGTGAGAGGGGCGGGGGGGGGCTTGTGGTTCGAATCCAGTAAGATGTAGTGAGGTTTTTTTCCCCCCTTCCTAAACAGTTTAGCATTTTCTCCAAGCGAGTGAGTTTGCAGCATTTGACCACTCAAACTCTAAAATAAAATTCCCAGTTTTTCGAGGGGGGATATCATTTTCCAGATTTTTTGAAAGGTTTTCCCCTCAGGTAGTGAAACTTTGAGAAAATGATTGATAGTGAAAATAGTTTGTAAAATGTGTGATCAACGACAGACCCCGACTCGACCAGTCGCCGTCGAACCAGACGAGACGAGAATGCACACGGAATGTTAACCGACAAACTACTGCCGTCTTAGGAAGAGGGGGAATGTTTGCAGCCAATGGATTGACCTTCAAGTAAAATACAAAAATTATCATAAATTAATTATTCATGGGACAGCCGTGTAGCTAATGAGATAATCCCTTGGTACGTGTTAATTACATTTCAGTGTCGGGAGAATACGGCGATGTTAACAGTTCACAGTTTTCAAAGGAATAACTTTATCTATCTGACAGTTTACAAAAAAAAGTTACTGGACCTTTTTTCACGTGTTCATACGTCAAGTCATGTATGTTATCTGCGTCACTTTAGAGATGGATATTATAAATAGCCTACCATACCACTGCAAATATATAATAATAATAATAATAATAATAATAATACTTAGCACCGCGTCTTACTACCCGTTCAGGTTACACGCACTTACGCTAATGTGTAAATGGTAGGGTGATTGTGAGATGAAATGAAAGACCCACAGTTTAACGTGGAATCCGAACCACGGCGGAGGCCTGGCATTCCACACATTCACAAGTTGTGATTAATACACGTCTTGTCAGAGGTGAAGGAAGGGTTTGGACAATCAGATAAATAATACCAACTCTAGAAAGCGAACATATACTTCAACAGGTCTAGACAAATCGTGTGGAAATACACATGACTTAAGACGCGGTTGTAATAATGTAAATATATTTTGAAGCCTCAATGAAAATACAGTCTGATCTTCATAAGGTCTGACAACTGTAGACCCGTGTTCTTACAATGGCGGAAAGGCAACTATTACAATAGTATTTACATTCTTAGTCCGTTTAATTCATACTCTAAGGATGAAATTATAAAGTAATGCGTTTAAAAGGGAGTGTTATTGGAAGCTTTTACTTATATGGACATTATAACTTATAAATCAAATAAAACATATATTCATACAATGGCAAGTTTTAGTGACTTTCATACAATGTTGGACTGGTAGTCGAAAGTGAGCTTCCTATGAAAATCAAGGTTTAGGTTATTTCGGCAGCCGATAGCAGGCGTATTAGGGGCCCTGTTAATCAAAAGCTCGGAGAAAATTTAAAATAGCCACATTTTAAAAGTAGATATATATATATATATAATATATAACACATACATACACACACACACACACACACACTTCAAGACTCAATCTTTTATCTTTTCGGCCCGTTAAGTCCAACTTAACATTTTGGTTTAGCCTGTACCATGTCCAAAATTTGTTGGTTCGAATTTCACTCAATTTAAAATTTACTCTTTTTTTTTATATTAATAGGTGTACTGTCGTTCAACAGTTCCGTAGCTTTGTCTTAAAATGAGTCCTTCGGCATGTCCTAAGAGCAGCTTCCTCCCCACCCCCCCCCCTTTTTTTAAATCTTGAAACTTTTATCTTATTTCCTTGTTTGAGATCATCAATCAGTTGCATTCGTGGTCTCCCGGGTACCTGAATTATAACGAAATCAACGTTGAAAATAAAATTGTGTTTTGATTCGAGTTTGTTTTTTTAAATACATGTGAGCATTCTGAAAATTACAACTTGTAAACATTTTTTTTTTTTTTTTTTTGTAAACTGGTTCCAGAGCACACGGACCTGGCCGTCGCGATAATAAAAAAAAAAACCTCTCGGTGTGGATCTGCCCGGCTGGCGAGAGGCCCCCCAAGGCTCGATAGAGTAAAGCGGCAACACAGGCGAGTTCGAAGGAGACGTGGCAACAGCGCGTAGGAAGTACGTCAGCTAGACAGCGCCATGACCGAAAGGTGAACAGAGAAAGAGAGAGAATAGTTCGGTAACACGTCCACAGAACCACAGTACGAGCAAACCAGCAGGATACCAACCTGGCTATAACCTCCCCTTCCCCTTGCGGCCCACACGAACCAAATTTAGAACGGGCTAAGGCAAGAGGTGTTGTTTTTTTAATATTGATATGCCAACTAGGTAGCATCCAGCCAGTGTATTTGGTCTTCAATGTCACCTTAATAGGACACCCACAGACATAATCAAACAATAATAACTTTGGTGACCTGGTGGTCTAGGGGTAAGGTGTTGTTATACTTCTGTGCTGAGGGTCCGGGGTTCAATCCTCGGTTCCGGAACAGATTTATCTAATTGCCGAACCCTTCCTTCACCTCTGAAAAGACGTGTATTAATCACAACTTGTGAAGGTGTGGAATGCCAGGCCTCCACCGTGGTTCGGATTCCACGTTGAACTGTAGGTCCTCCATTTCATCTCACAACCGCCCTACCATTACACATTAGCGTAAGTGCGTAAAACCCAAACGGGTAGTAAGACGCGGTGCTAACAAACAATAACTTAACTAGTGCCTGGTTAGTATCCAAGTCGAGGCTTAGCAATAAAAAGAGAGAGCCAACCAAAATATTATACAACTAAAAAGACAACAAAACATTATCTTCTTCAATTCAACGCAAGGGGGTGGGATAGATTGGATGGCACGATCCTTAAAAATAAACTATTATTTAAAAAAAAAAATCCATGTTAGGACAATCTAAATAGCTTTTAGGAGTATCTAAATTTCAAAATAATTCAGTACATAGAACTACTCTAAAAGATTCTAGAATAATATAATTTACACAAAATTTCCGTGAGAGAATCATTTAATCATAAACTAATAAAACGAGAACCACTCCAGGGGCATCCATATTTCAAAATAGGTACTGTATATCTTAAGACCATTCCACATAGCTTTTAGATTATTATAGATAAAACCAATAAAAATCTAGGCTATGATAATCCCAAAGATATTCAAATGGCATCCAATTTCTCTTAACATCTCTTGGTTTGGAGGGAGAGAAGAGCTCTTCAAAATAATATTTCAGGTTACAGTAATTGCCCCCCCCTCATACCTTTCTCACGAATAAGATTCCGCCATCAGTGGTACGAGTACGACTTATATTCGCCTTCTCATCAGAGTCAGGATTGCCGCTATTTTATTAACTAACGCGAGATTCCCTGTTATTTTACAGGTTTCCGTAGGGAATCCCAATATTCCCAGACGCACGATTGGGTAGCATGGAGAGACGAAATGTTAATTTTTCATACAAAAAAATTATTTATTACTTTATTTTCTTTTAGCACCACGTCTTACTATCGTTTACATTATACGCATTATGTAGCCTATTAATTACGCCAATAACTTAGGTATACGTAAGGTTAAATTTAGAAGCCATGTACCCAAATTTGCGTAGAGGAGAGTGGGAAACCACCCTCAGTACACCATATTGGGATTCAAACCCCAATCTCGTTGTCATCGGCAGTCTAGTTTAATGCGAGAGTGACGTCTTATGACCATGCGGCCACCAAAGTATTTAAAACTTGCAGTCAAATATTAATTAACAAATTAACAAATGTTCCAGAATGATTTTTTTTTTAGAGATACCCGGTGTTTTCTCTGTGTGTGACAGCCCTGGGCTTGGACGTTCTAAATCTGACAAAGTGGTCAGGGGTACAACATAACACTGGACGAGTAAAAGGCCAACCTTAATTTATAGCGACGCAGAAACAGGAAACCGGAGACGGTGTATTATTATTATTATTATTATTATTCCAAGGTTTCAACTCAAGGTTGGTCGCCAAGATCTGTAGACAACCGTTGTTGCGGTTACGTCATCCTTTGACAATTTGAGCGGCTGCTCCAGCACTATAGAATATCACATGTCTTTCATACAAGGAAAGCTGCACCATAAAATAATTGCTATCGGCCCTGCATCGTAAGATAATAAACTGAACCTATCAATATCATTTATAAAAAAAAGTCGGTTATAAATCTATCTGGCTGTACCTTGGTGGTTTTCCATCAAGATGGATACAACACGGTTTTTTAAAATGAAATTTTCTGATTTTTCCAGAAAACTTTTCCCCCTTGGTGAATGACGAATTTTTCATTTTCCGCTGATCACAGATTTTTAGAGAAAAAAAATGCTATTAAGTTATTTTTCCAGTATTAAATAATAATAATTAGCACTGCGTCTTACTATCCGTTCGGGTTATACGCTTAAGTACTAATAACGCTAATGGATTAGGAATTGGGAGGGTTGAAATTAGAGGAAGTGAACCCGAATTTGCGTGGAGGGAGAGTGTAAAACCATTTAGGAAAAACCACCCCCAGTTCACCCGACCGAGATTCGAACCTCGATCTCCCCGTCCTCGGCGGTCGGGCTCAACACAACTAGCGCTTTAGCCAATTACGCCACCGAGGCGGGTTCCAGTATTAAATGTTTTGGTATTATTAGTATTGGTATTTTGTGTAAAAAGTGGTATACAAAAATAAACGCTGAAAAACCAACTCTTGGTAAAATGGCCGTAAGTCCTACCTTGCTTTTGGTAGTAAGACCTTATTTCGTACCACGCTCTTACTGTATGGTAGTATTTTGGTAATATAAAAGGCCTTCCAGAACTGACAACCTTCTGGAAGACCTTTAATCTTACCAAAATACTACCATACACTAGGATTCTGCTACGAAATTTTAAGGCCTTCCAAAACGAGCTTCCTACGAATAACATGGTAGGCCTACATATAGATAATGCTGTTAATTAATTAACATGGGAGGAATTAAATGCTTTACCTAGTTTTTATTGTAGCGTTTGAGAGCGAAATTAAAGGTATTTTTTCAAGCCCAAGCCTAATTTTTAATTAAATACCCCGATTTTCCTGTGTTTTAAGTTGAATTTTCTGACGTTTCCCTGAAAAAAAAAAATCCTCGAATTTTCCCTGCTACCAGTACTATTTCTAAATCGTTCCTCAGGTGCATTTCCTCCTAATTCCAAGTTAGTCATCCCTAACCTATATTTGCGTAAATACGCGGTCTAAAAGTAAAACGCGAGAAAGGAGAAAAAACTGTATATATAATTCAAAAGTGTCATGTTCGATTAATAAGGTTCAAACTGTAGTTGATTTTGGTGCGTTTGTTTGAGGTCAAATCTTTTGGAAAGATCTGAATACTAGTAATAACTCAAATAAGCAAATACACGTATACTTTAGCTACAAAGTGTCGGTTTTTTCCAAGAGTCTTTGAAAATAACATTCAATACTTCACACTAAGGACCCAGCGTGCTGACCAGTTTTATTTTTAACACAGTGGCTTACTACCCATCAGGTTATCCGCACATTTACAGCTTACACTAATAGGGGAGACAATGGAAGATAAGATTTTAGAGGAAACATATCCACAAATTCCAGATCATGAAATTGAACACTTGTGGTAACGAGGATGGTAGGCTAACGTTTTCATCGGGTTAAGACAACTAAAACAATGAACACATGAAATTTGGAGAGAAAAAACAGCACATAACCCTCTATATTATAACATCATGACTGCAAATATCTGCCGGATTAAAAAAGAAAAATGCGACTAAAGAATACACCAAAATGTGTCGAGATGTGTGTGGGTTACAGCACGACGCTGATGTAACGCGACCTTGGATTCAAGGTCCCCGCCACCAATGTATCAACATCATCATCATCTCACAACGGCCGATCCTGCCCAGATCATGCGTTCTTCATTATCACCACTCAGTCCTTTCAGTCACTATCTTAGACTAGGGCCTGTATACTCCATTCACGGTAGGAATTACTCTCTGAAAGGTCTTTTTCCTACCAATATCCTACTATATAATAGTTTCTGTAACGGAAAAAGGACTTTCAAAAACAATTCCTACGGTGAACAAATTTAGTTTAGAAACTAACGAGGAAAACGCTAGCAAGTCGCAGGCTAAAACAAAAACAGTACTGATTTGTAAACGTCTCTTATCATACTTCGAGTTGATGTATTACGGAGTGACCCGCCTCGGTGGCTTTGGGTTATATAACGCGCTAGTTTCGTGTTGAGCTAGACTGCCGAGAACGGGGAGATCAAGGTTCGAATCTCGGGTGAACTGGGGGGGGTTTTCCCCAAATGATTTTCAACTCTCACCTCCACGCAAATGCGAGTTCACTTCATCTGTATTCAAGCTTCTCACTGCCAGCCCATTAGCGAAATTAGTACAGGCGTATAAACTGAACGGGTTGTAAGACGCGGTGCTAAATAAAAAATAAATAAAAATATTACGGAGTGCATTAAAGATTGCTTTGACCATATTTCAAAAATATGATTATGAATATGGGCATTATGTTTATCGGGGAAAAAAACACACACACATGAGATCGAGCCCATTAAATATATGTATGTTCTATCATTCTTAATTAATCAGCTGTGATAGCCAATTAGTTATAGAATATATTATTAATATTAATTTAAATTAACAAGCCTAGGCCACATACAAAATTATTTCCTTGTCTGTGGCGGCCTCGACCCAAATTCAACTATTGTTATAGTTTTTTTTAAACTTGACCACAATGTGACCAATTTCCTTGATAAAATACCTTTACGTTTCAGTTTAATGTATTTAAAATACAATTTTAACTAATTTTTAATATTGGTTTAATATATTCAGGAAGGTGTTGGGGGCCAACCATCAAAACATCCCTTTAACCTTAACTACGTCCTTTTCATGAAAAGAGTAATATACATTATATTACTCACTCGTTCGTTACCCAACATTGTAAACTTTGGTTTCAAAATGTTCTTTAATAACAATAATATAATAATAATAAATTCTACAACCAAACAAATATGAATGTATTTTAAGTTTTGTTTCTTTTCGATTTGATCTTTTATAAATTGTCAGAGAAAGAATCGATTTTTTTTTTGGTAAGGATCGATTCAAGATCGAGCAACCCTAAGGTAATCCACATCAAGTGCCCCCTCCCCTTATCACTTGAACCCTTCACGCACATGAAATGCGGGGAGGGGGGTTCAAAGACTTCCATGACACAGGGAAGAAACAGCCTCCTCTTAGGGTCATTTCCAATATAACTTCACCTCTTTTTGGAGCTCCCCCCCCCCCCCCCAATCGCAGACTTTCATTACGTCTTTCGTCGCCGATACTGAATGTGCAGTCCAACCTTGAAATTGTTCCAAAACGGATCTCACATGGCTGGAAAAGGGGGGGGGGGGGGGGGCACCTTATTTTCTCAGTAACGAACCATAATGTCACCCAAAAAAAAAATCGAGAGAAGAGAAAACGTTTGGGAAGTATTATTTTTTTTTTTCTGTTGGTACTTTTAGAAAACATGAGAACGTCGCAATGCGTCACGCTGCGTGCAAAGCAATCAGTTAAATGATGGCTTTAAAAAATAATAAAGGAGAGGTTTATTTAGAACTTTTTCTTGAAGCAAATGGGGTAAAAATTTGAAAAAAAACAACAACAGACAAGCAAAGTTTTACTACAATTAAATAAATTTTTGCTAGGCAGTGCACTATTATGGGTAATCCAAGAATATATTAAACTAATGCTTTTTTCTTCTTCTAAATTCTATATTTCTCTTTCTTAACCCAATAGTGAAATAATTGTGAATAGCCTGGAAGTGGAATAAAGACACACACAACTTATTTTGGTGAGAAGGGATCTGAAAGGCCTTTTCCCCTACCAGAATCCTACTTTGTTTAGTAGGATCTTGGTAGGAAAAAAGGACTTACAGACCGTCATTGTTACCAAACTCAAAACCCTGCGGTGGCCGCACGGTCTAAGACGTCACAATTGCAATTTTCAACTAATGTTCTTGGGAGTGTTGCTTAAAAATGACTTAACGAGGCTTAAGTAGCACAACACCGTCGGCGGTATGCAAAAACGGAGCTGAGCTTGACCAAAGTACAAGTCGAATGCAAATAAAGTCGAAGTAAATGTCCAAATCAAGCTTAGCTGATGGCTTGCTGTCTTGCTTTCAGTCACGTGATGAAAATCTTACACAGACAAAACCCAGCCCCGTAGGGAAATAAAAAGCTCTGCATTTATTGCCTTGTTTAGCGACAATTTTGCTTGTAACGTTAACAAAACTGATTATAAAGGAACAAAGATTTGTTTAAAATGGCAAAGAAGATTAAAAACACAGTTTTCAGTTAGGAAGAACGGTCTATTTATTGGAACAGATCAAGAATCATACAATCATAGAGAGATAAAAACCTATGTTGGGACTACTCGCAGTGAATAAGAGAGCGTGGGAAGAAATAGTCAAGAATTTTTAACTCTACCGGTAATTTCCGAAAGGTGAGTGTGGTTTTATAATTTAAGTACATTGATCATTTCATTTGATCTGTTCGGGTATTGCACGCTTATGTACTAACTACGCTAACGGTTTTAGGGACAAGGAAGGTTATATTGATAGGAAGTATACCCCATTTGCGTGGAGGGAGAACGGAAAACAATTTCGAAAAAAAAACCTCAGTTAACCCGACTGAGATTTGATCCTCGATCTCCCCGTCGTCGGCAATCTAGTCTACTACGAGAGTAGCCCCTTAGACCATGCAGCCACCGAAGTGGGTCGATGTATATATTATTATTATTAATTAGCACCGCGTCTTACTACCCGTTCGGGTTATACGCACTTACGCTAATGTGTAATGGTAGGTGATTGTGAGATGAAATGGAGGACCTACAGTTTAACGTGGAACCCGAACCACGGTGAGGCCTGGCATTCCCACATTCACAAGTTGTGATTAATACACGTCTTGTCAGAGGTGAAGGAAGGGTTCGGCAATCAGATAAATCTGTGCCAGGACCGAGGTTTGAACCCCGGACCCTCAGCACAGAAGTCTGATACCTTACCCCTAGACCACCAGGTCACCCTATATATTAATAGAGTAGTTGGCTTATCGAATTCTAGATAAACTAGGCCAGCCATATTGTCGCAAAAACAAAGCAGTATTAAAATACAACCCTCATCGATAGTCCATGCGCGCATCGCGCCATCTTGAAGAATATCTTGTAGTATACATCGAAGTTAAACAGACGAAGTCTAGCGACAGACCAGACTTCGACGTGACTTTGATGCGACAAACTTTATTGCGTCATTGAGTCGCTCAATCGCCCTCGCAAGCAAATCCACACTTTATCGACTTTACTTCTTCTCCGGTTTGGCTAAGTCTTGTTCTTGCATACGGCTCCATGTATGAGTGTGTATGTCACATTATCTACAGTGTTTTATTAAATATAAATAGCCTGACAAGTATCAGTTCGAGTGTAAATGAGTGCAACACGGTGTCTTATTTTATATAACCACACCCTACATATTTTTAAACAAACCAAGGTCGAACCTATTCTATGTTGGCTACTTCACTACAGGACTCTTTTTATCATTTCATCTATATAACCATACGCCAAGTTAAATGCTCGGGAGCAGTGAATTTTGACAGCTGGTAAAAGAGGTTTAATAAATCGACCTTCTGTCAAGGTATTTTTATAACAATCTTTTATAAGGTTATTTTCGTAACGACCTGACTACACAGTCCAATTCTCATATAAAAGGTATTTTTAAAAATACTTGTAAGCTATGTAACCTATTATTTTAGGCCAAAATAAATGAATTTTTTTTTAGGTATTTACGAGCACTTTATATCAGCACACGAGAACTTCTATGAGCGAGAATGAAAGTGCTTAACCAATTTGCTGGGGCAAGTTTTTTCACCTACCTTCCAGGGTTCTTTTACATGCCAAAATATACTTGGGACCGACGGCTTCACTTCACCTCCTAAGGAAGTTGTGCAACGGATCTATTATCAGTCAATAAAAATCTGTCGACCCCAGCTGTGTCTGAATCCACGAACATCGGGTACTGAGGCGAACACTTTACCTTATAAAAGTGACAGCCGCAGATATGACAACGTATTAAATCGTTAAAGTACAGTAGCCCCATGACTTCTTTGGTGCTGACTGACAGCTCACAATTGACGGCTTTGAAAAGTTACCAGACCAAGTTATGTATCCCTACGCCGAACCGTATGATCTGCAAAAACATGTGTTTAGCATCTGTCACTTCTGACAGTCAACATTTAGGTATATACCTAAATGTTGACTGTCAGAAGTCAGCACCAAAGAAGCCGTGGTGCTACTGTAGATACTGTATAGACACTTTTCTATGTTCGTGGATTCATACACAGCCGGGTGTCGACAGATTTTTCTTGATCTATATAGATCCATAGCACAACTTCCTTAGGAGGTGAAGTAAAGCCGTCGGTCCCATGTCGTTTGTGGCATGTAAAATAAATAACTCTGGAAGGTAGGTGAAAAAAACCTGCCCCGATAAAATTGGTAAGCACATTCATTCTCGCTCATAGAAGTTCTCGTGTGTTGATATAATCATATCTATATATAATCATCTTAATATATATAATTCTTCTGTACGTGTGTATGTCATTGAACTCCTCCTAAACGGCTGGACCGATTTTGATGAAATGTTTTGTGTGTGTTTGAATATGTCCGTGGATGATTTAGATTCACAATTGGACCCGGTAGGTGGCGCTGCAATCGGGTTCTAGGATTTTTATTTTATTTTTTAGGTAAATTTGGGGGGGGGGATTTTTTGGGGGGGGATTTTTTTAGATTTTATTCATACCTATCAGAACATGTAACCTCAAAATTTCACCCCCTCCCCCCACCAACACTCCCCAATATTTATAATAATGAGTATAATATTAATAATCGACCGTTGAAACCTTCAATTATGCCACCCAAACAAACGAAAAGCCAACGTTCGGGCAGGACAACGTCTGTCAGGTCCGCTAGTATATATATATATATATATATATATATATATATATATAATAATATCTATATATAATCTAAATCTCTGTCTATATACATTTATATATTACTAATTACAAAAACATATGTCTATTGGGGCTAGGGTAGGATAAGACAATAAAAACGGTCGCAAAGTCACCGGAACCTATTGGCCGGATGACCGAAGACCGTTTGTAAGAGGATGCAAGAGGTAGATCGGGCACCTGCAAACGTCAAAGTCTGTTAGGAGTGGTTGGGAAGTGCCATTGAGTGTGGCGTGGTGTGGGGGGGTTTACACCCCATCTGACACATCCTGTTTAGACGTGGGAAGGGGAGTCGTTACACCTGAAATGACATCCCGGGGAAAAGCGGGTGGAAGAAATGGTAATAACGGCCGTTCATTTCCCTGCAAGGAACGATTTGATCAGATGAGGCGTTCAAAACTATTTTGTCGGTTTAAATGGGGCCATAGTAATTAATCGGGCGGTTGATTAAAACAAATAATTTTCTTAAGGCTTTAGTCAGGGGTCTTCAACTATGTCCTAAGACCAAAGTTTCTGTCTCTTGTTGGCTCACAATACTGTAACGACAATATTTGGATTAAATATATATTAGAATATTAGTATCGGCTCAGTCTTACACTCACACTAGGAACTAGGCCTGTCTCCAACAAGTGAAATCTTGGATTTCTCGTTAAGTAAGTTATCTTTTTTATATTATGTCAAATCAGGAAGAAGCAGGATTTGTCTTGTCTACTAAAGTTGTCATTTTGCCGGTTCAAAGTAAAAAGGCATAATACCGTTCTTCACGCGTAAAAAAGCAAAGATCGTTTATAAAATAACGTAAAATACGTATTTATTTTATTAATTGATTAAGCTATATATAAAATTTAAATCTGTATTTTTTCCCCCCTTGAAATAATTTTATGTTTTTCTTAAGCCAGAGGGCCGCAAAAAATGTTGCCGCGGGTTAAGACCCCTTGCGTAAGTTATATCAACCCACAAAGATTACATTTAAGAAATTGCTCAGCTCTTTAATCAGCCAAGGGATAACATAATCCAAGGCAATATATTGTTTAGTTTTCATAGAAAGAACCTTTTTAAAAAAATATATAAATGCAATTTTTGTGTGTGTGTGTGTGTGTGGTCAACCTGGCGTATGAAGGCGTGAAAGTAGATTAGTACCAACCTAACTTTTCTGTCTTATGAAAACTGGGCTAAATATGGCAGCGGTTTTCAACCCTTTCCAACTCAGGACACACTAAACAACACAATGAAATTGTCGCACAACAGTTTTTTAAGGAGATATTTTTATCATGTAAAAAAATTAGTAATAAAATTGTGTTAATAAGTTCAATAGCAAAAGTTCTAATAGTTGTAAGTTGAGAATGGATTAAAAAGGTTTTTTTTTATTTCTCAAATTTTTTCTCGCTTATTTTGTATCTTCTCCTCAACTCCTGTGGTACATCTTTTGACCATTCAGGACACTCAGGTTGAAACACGCTGATAGCTATCTAGTATCAAGAAGGTTTTTTTAGATCAAAGAAAAAATGACAGTATTTTTCGAATTTTTCATGATCTGCTGATTTTCCTTGGGTTTTCCGGACACGTGGCCAACCTGTTAAAATATTAATATAGCACATTTAAATCACCCCAAATATTTCTAATTCAAGGAATTTTCCAAACCCTTTCCTGTTCCATCACCGATTTTTTTTTTCTTCACTATTTCCCAGTGTGTCGACACCAACAAATAAATATAAAGATAACATCGCGTCGGTGTTTAAGCCCAGGACCTAGGTTAACATAACGGGGGGAGGGGGGGGGGGCGGCGAAGTGGGGTCATGATCATTCCTAACCGACCACGCCGCCCTGAATAGAATATATGCTCTTGACAGATCTCATGAATAATTTATCCGCCCGGCATGGGAGTAAGTTAAAATAAACCAAGTTTTGTGGCAGCTTGACGTTTTCATCAATAATTTACCCCCTCCCCGCCTTTTCTGCCGGTAATCAATTCACAACTGCCAAGGGAGGAAGGCCTTGCCATTCGACGATACATCCATCCATCATCACACTTTCAATCCGTCAAACGTTTGGAGAGAGCCCCCGCGTCAAATTGATTCGGCACACTTCGCCCCCCAACTACCTCCCCCCCCTCATCACCCGGGGGAGTGTTTGCTTGTTGATTAAGAGGTCACGACGCAAGTTCTACCGGTAACAGGTTGGTGTTGTCTTTTAAAAAAAAATTAATATTTAAAAATTATAGCCGTATTGTTTTGTTACATTTATGTTTACGCCTTAGCTCAGTCGGTAGCGTGTCTCTCTTCTGGTCTAATGGTACCTGGTTAGATTCCCGACATGACCAAAACCATTGTCGAAGTAGGACATTTTCTCATGAAAGTGTTTATCAAGTAGTAAAGACAGCATATTTATATAACTTTGTTTAATATAATTACACATTTTACCGTCCAAATTTTCATAGGAAGAGCCTTATCTATATATATTTTTTTAGCATCGCGTCTTACTACCTGTTCAGGTAATACGCCAATCATGTAGTAAAAATGTAATGAATGTCGGCTCGTCCGATGAAATATTGTACTGTACTTGTGGAATCAAGTCGAGCTAACTTAGCGCTGTAAATATTGTCCTATCTTGATTTGTTTCATTTCTTACTGTCTAATAAAGATAATAGACTAAGACTACCGATGACGGGGAGATCAAGGTTCGAATCTCGGTCGGGTGTACTGAAAGTTTTCCCCCCAAAAATGGTTTTCCACGTAAATGCGGGTACACTTAATTTGAATATAACCTTCCTAATCCCTAAAACCGTTTACATAAGCGTATAACCCGAACGGGTTGAAAAAAAAATCGTAACCGTGAAGAATTTCGGCCTTGATATTATGATGAATCTTTGTACGTTTCACGTGCCCCCATGACCCCCCCTACCCCCCCCCCCCGCCCAAAAAAAAAAACCACTTCTGTCTGTCCTCGGGGTGTTGTTTTGATTTTGATTGAAGGTCTCAAATAAATAGTTAGGCTAGTTTAATGTTGGGTGAATTAAAAAAAAAATTGACATAACGATTCTGTTTAAAATGGATATCTGAGAAGTATTTTCATGAGAGTATAATAAAGATTATTTGAGGTTAAATTATTGATTATTTATTTTTGAAAACTTACTTAAAACTATAAGAGACTATTAATTGAGAAAGTAAATACGATTGTATCATACCATTCAATTTCCTGTGGTCCCATGTGCGGACCACAGTTTGAGCACCACTGATCAAGACAAACCAGATGAAGGTGACTTCTAAAGGAGTGGAGGTAAATAGAGTCGTAAACAAAACCTCGTCCAGTGCGGCCAGATGCAATCAAACCCGTTAAGTCGGGCTTTCTATCCTTGCGGCAAAGCTTACGGTTATTTCAAAATTCACAGTAGATCGATTAAACTTTTTTTAAGCGCATTAAAAATAGGTCTACTTAGGATTGCAGCAACACAATATTTTAACGTTTTCAAGCCATTTTTTTTCTTTTAAAATAAAACATATATATTAAGAGACACTTTTAGATGTTTTCTTAGTATTTTATTTTCATCAATAACTCTTTCTTCCTTATTTTTCTTGCATCTTTAAAAAAACTGTTAAAAAGTTAAACTTGATGCAAAAATAAAAAGCGCTAATGACCCCGACAGAGAGAATGTTTTAAGAACCCACCTCGCGACCGATTAAATTATAAACTTAAGTTTGATTTTCATAGGAAGCCAAACTTGAAACTCATGTAGCCCCAATGGCGCAAATAAAAATATTAAAAATAGTCTTTATTTTCTTAGTCTGTGTAATTAATCATTATTATTATTAGCACCGCGTCTTACTACCCGTTTGGGTTATACACACTTACGCTCATGTGTGATGGTAGGGTGATTGTGAGATGAAATGGAGGACCTACAGTTTAACGTGGGATTCCACACATTCACAAGTTGTGATTAATACACGTGTTGTCAGAGGTGAAGGAAGGATTTGGCAATCAGATAAATCTGTGCCGAGACCAAGGATTGAACCCCGGACCCCCAACACAAAAGAGCAACATTCTTATAGATTCTTTATTCAGTATTTAATGTTTTAGGTATTATTTGTGGCCTTTTTTAAATGTGTTATAAAACAAACCCTGTTCAACCATTCCATATTAGCAGAATGCTATATTTAAACAAGACAATGCATTTTGTAACGCTTAGAAACAAAATCATTCAATTTTGTTTGAAACATTTTTAGGTACAGAAATAGTCCAGTATTTAAATTCTATAACTTTTCCCAAATTTTGATTAAATTCCCTCCCTGACATCAAAAAAATCCCCTGATTTGTCCAGGTTTTCCCTGCCAACATATGTTACTACTGGTCTCAATTCTGTCTTTTTAAGTAGGCTATATTTTTTTAAATTTCATTTGAGATATTTAACGTGCGCTTTCTGAACCGACTCATTATATCAGCACACGACTTATAAACTAACTTAAATCTAGAGCAGACACAACATCCAGCCCCCCGGCCATTAATTCATCATTGCCTCTCACCAATGATACATTTTTCGGTTATATCGTTAATCGAACTCGGGACCCTTAGTTTAGTACACAGACACGTTACCGACTGAGCTTAGGTGTCGGACAAGTGTTATCTAGAAAACAGCGCCATGATACGTCACGACGTCTGGTTCAACCTGTATTCAGTTTAGCAGAGTAATTCACAATAGCTTTCACGATTAACACAATTTCCTCCCATCTAGCCCCCCCACCCCCGACCCCACCCATTAAAAATCGCAACCAACCAATCCCTCGCTCCCCTAGTTCGGAAACGGACAATGAAAAACCGCTTTTAAAGATTCTATTACCGAAAGGAATTGGAAATACTGCTTTTAAAATTAGATTCGTGAACCAGTTTCATTCGTGACCGGTGGCAAAGCAATAGATTGGACGGAATGTAACTACAAATAACTATTTCGTGTTTCAGTTATACTATGGAGAGAATGAGTTTTCAAACAGGAATGAGAGTGGAATATACCGGTAGCACCGTTTGTAGCATTACTATAACAGCCTCGATCCAAAAGGTTGGTTGGTCGGGGAGCAATAGTTACATTACTGGAGTGTTTATTTAATAATAGAGAGTACATGTCTTATGGTGCTTTCGACTGACCATTCCATAGCCTACGTGTCGAGACTAGTGGATATTTTGTTGGTTTACTTAGGGGCCTTATCTGACCGATAAGGATAATTTCATATCTGCCGCTTTCCGATGGAATTATTGATACAACCTAACAACCACATTATTTCTCCGCGAGTTTAAATAGGCACGTATATGGGGAAATCGGGTTTGCCGCCATTTTTCCAAATACAAAATTCCCAGTGTCTTCCAGAATTTTACCAGAAGGAATCACTATTTTTTTCCAGATGAAGGATGAAATGGCATTTTTTTTTAATAGAAATGGATCCGTGTAAAATAATGTAAATGGAGTTTTAAACAGGGTGATTAGGGCTTTGTGTGTGTGTGGTGAGGGAGTAATACATGCATGTGTTCTAATCAACGAGCTTAGTTATTCAGTTAAGTTAGCTTTATTACTGAACAAAGGCCCGATAAGCTATTTAAATATTGCAAATTTATAAATATTCTAGTATTTTTTATAGTTTTGTACAAAATTCCATGTATAGTGAGTGCCTTGGTTTTTTTTTCCCCAAGATACAAAACATTTCCTGTTTCCTCCCCCCCCTCCCCCCCGGTGCTCCCTCTAAATCAACCCTTTTAGCAACACTCATCTAGGATACAATTTCTGGATGAAGGAGCAGAACATTCGCTTCCAGTACATCTTTAATCGATGCGGTATAAAAAGTCTTACCTGGCCACGAAAATAGCCGGCCGTAGCCGACACACAAAACCTTATGAAACTATGACTAGGTCGACCATTGAGCTTGCATTTAGCATTGATAATACAATTTACGCGGCGTATGTATTTCTTTAAATTTTCCAGTCTTTAAACGACGGTATCTTTTAATTTGAATTATATGTAGTGTTGCTTGATATTTCAGTTGGGGGGGGGGGGGGCCTTTCTCCCCCCCTTATTATTCTCAACCAGGCTACGTGTTCTAGTTTCAAACAACTATAAGATACAAGACGTTGATTTCTCGTGTTCCATTAGAGCCAAATGTTTTGAGGAATATATTAATTAATTTTTAAGTTGAAGAATCAAAATCTTGAGGGACGTCTGTTGCATCTTGTAGCTCAAAGTCTTTGCGAAAAACGGAAGTCCCGTTGGATTATCCGAATCCGTCACGGTCCACCCTTTCTCCCCCATAGTGGGAGAACAAAGCAATTGAAGAAGGTTCAGCGGTGTACAGTCATTTTCATAAAAAATACAAACATATTTTTTGCTCTCACAATTGATAGCATATTATATTATTATTGTTGTTTTATAGGTATTGATACTATCAATCAAAAGTGACAGCTGCAGATCACACGACTTGACATATGAATGCGTGAAATTAGATTAATAACTTTTCTAGGTGTCAGATAAGGGTTCTTCCGATGAAAATTGGACTGTATGTAATGTTTCAAACAATTAGCGACATACTAGACCAGACGTGTCGAAAGTGATAAACCAAATCGGCCGAGTTGTTCATAGAGTCTGTTCATGATAGGTTTTTTTTACCTGGATGGCAGTTCAAAAACCATGTTTAGGTTTTGGGTTGCCAACACTTGTAAAAGATCACTGTTTTGTTATAGATGTTAAGTTTTTTAATTACCAGTTATATTTTACATTTAAAATAACTTAAACTTAAGTTTTCTCATAGTAATATTTCATTACTAAATTGATAATTTATTTCTATTCAACTCGAAACAATATTTTAAACATAATTAAAAGTACTTATTCTTCGTTTTGGAACGTTATTGACTATGTGAAATATAGTGCATATATCAATCAATACCTTTTAATACAGGCATCGTATTTACTTGGAAAAGAGAAAATACTTGTCTTTTTTTATATAGATTATAAATCATTTTATGATTATTTTATTGTATTTCGAAATATTTAAATGAATAAAATATTTTATCTACTATGTGGGTGCATCATTGTAAAGAACTTGTTTCCGTCACATTCAATCACATGGTTTAAATTCGTCGGTCGTCATTTTAGGGCTATTTTCGTTATACCTTTTGTAGAAGTGTGTAACGTTTAAAGAGCTAGCCTGATATATTAATGTTTGTTCGTCACCATTAGGTTGACATTTGATATAATGATTGAATTGGATCCAAATTTGTTATCCTGAATAATAATAATAATAATAATAATGTATTATTTTAGAAATTAAAATTTCTAATGTTTTATAGTTTATTTTAAGTGAGTAAAAAGTTTTTTGCTAAATATTTCACACGTTGTAAATTTTAATTTAAAATCTCTACTATTACGTCATTTACATGACAATTCCCGACACGTGAGATTTGGAACATGGATTAAGATTTCATCGACTCTGCATACACGGGTCCTCGTCAGGAAGGAAAGTAAGTACATGCGTACCTTGAAGGGGTATATCATGCGACAGTTCCTTTTTGAAGCTTCCTAGAAAAGAAAAAAAAGTGTGGTCATCCAGGTGCGTCTCTGTTAGCCAAACTGCGTTGTCTTTTTAAACAGAGAGGTAGAAAGATGTCGCCATACCTTGCAACTTAACAACTTAAAATAAATAAATCTTACTACCCGCTCTCATTTATAATATCATGATTTTGAATATAGATTTGAATAATAAATTATTGGGATGTATAATTCCATATCATTACAAGAGATGTGAGTAATAATTTTTTTAAGTGGAATAAAACGATAAAAATATACTTTGTGTCCGACCTCAAATTAATATATAAATAATATTAGCCTAAATTACTGTGGTTAACTATCACATTCATATATTACCATCTATTTTCAGTACAGTCATCCAAAATGACATGTCAGCTGTTGGTGTAGGGGTGTATTAGGGATTATTTCTAGTGAATTTTTGAGCTGTCATCCAAGTAAAACTAAGGTCGTGAATGAATTATATAAGAGACAGTCCCTAAAAAAAGATGCAATACTGGCGCCGGACGCGCATTTAACGAACTAATAAAATGTGCCTTGAAATGAGTTATTGGTTAACTGTGTGCTCGAATTCGATTGTAATCGTGCTGTCGAAACGGGGATATAAATACAAATCTTACTCTAGGTCAAGGTTAGAAAATACATAACGTCACTAGTGAAATCATTGTAGAGCTAAGTCAATCGAAAATATAATAAATTAATGCGTCCAATTATGACGATACATACCAATAACGTTATTTCCTTATTACAGTAGCCCCACGGCTTCTTTGGTGCTGACTGACAGTTCACAGCTGACTTCTGACATTCAACATTTAGGTATATACCTAAATTTTGACTGTCAGAAGTGACAGCTGCTAAACACATGTTTTTTGCAGATCATATGGTTCGGCGTAAGGATACATAATTTGGTCCGGTAGCTTTTCAAAGCCGTCAGCTGTCAGTCAGCACCAAAGAAGCCACGGGGCTACTGTAGCTACAAGAGAATAAATAAAAAATATAATACCCACATGGGTAGACACGCGGACAATAGCATTAGTCCTGTCTTATGTAGTTAAATGGCGACGGGAATACAAGGGTTCGAATCTCGACCGGGCGTATTGAGGCAGTTTAAATTTCTAAACGGCTCACCAATGTTCTTTCAACCAAAATGAGGGTGCACTTCATCTAAAATTTGCCGTTCTTAGCCCAACCCTATTAACCGTAAAAAGGACAGCCCGGGCCGGTAATAAGAGAGGCAAAACGTAAACATAAGATAATATAATAATAATATTTAGCACCGCGTCTTACTACCCGTTCGGGTTATACGCTTAAGTACTAATTACTCTGATGGATTAGGAATTGGGAGGGTTGAATTTAGAGGAAGTGAACCCGCATTTGCGTGGAGGGAGAGTGGAAAACAATTTAGGAAAAGCCACCCCCCAGTTCACCCGACCGAGATTCGAGCCTCGATCTCCCCGTCCTCGGCGGTCGAGCTCAACACGACTGGCGCGTTAACCAACTACGCCACCGAGGCGGGTGGAAACATAAGAATATTTATATTTATATATAACTTAACCTAATTTATTGTCAAGAAAGACAAGATGCGACACATTCCTATGGAGAAATAATGCAATAAATGTGTACACGGTACTTGTTAGTGAAATTAATTACGACAAATATTTCGACATTTCGAAGGAAATTGTGAAAACGCTGTATAGTACAAAGGCGTTTATTGTGTAAAGTCAATTTACATAAAATTGTAAAATGCCATTCAAATAAATAAGGCACATCGTTTACTATAAATATCATGTTTTTAGTGCCAAAGATTAAATATATCCCTACAATTGCTCCAAACACAGACAATTGCCCATACAAATTGTTGATTAGATTATATATTACTAAGGTGCTTGAAAAGAGGGTGCTTTGGAAGAAGTTTGGCCCAAAAAGGGATAGGGACACTGGGGAGTGGAAGGGGTTACATAAAGATGTGCTACATACCATGTACGCCTCACAAAGACATTCTTATTATAATCAAGTCTCTCACATTACAGTGGGCAGAAGATGCTGCGCGAATGAGAGAATATATAGCTTTGTTGTCTAAACATTGTTTCAGTGTCTTCTATAAATTGTAAAAAAAATTAAAAAAAATAGGTGCTTCCTTTTGAAATCTCGGATTGTAGCTTAACTTGTTCCATATAAACACATAGCCTACAATAGTTCCACGACTTATGTCCAATTTTCATGGGAAGGGCTTTATCTGACAGCCAATAAGTTTAATAGGTATACTTTAACGTTTTGATCGGAGCTGTAGTGTCAGAGTCGGTGAAAATGTTCCGACATTCGAAACTTGCTTCAAAATAAAAACTTATAAGTTATAGCCTAATATTATAACAATATATGGTAACTTCACTAAATCATTTTAATTTTCTACTTTTTTTTTTCAATCTTTAGGAGCAATATATGTCATTTGGATTGACAAATTTATCTGAATATAAATTCCCATGATGTAATCTATATAAGAGCATTTTACTGCAGTAAAATTTGTATTACTAATTATTTAATTAATATACTTTAGCCATTTATGAAGGAGTCGGACCTTAGAAAAAATAGAGGTGTCGGAAGGCTTGACAAAACGACACTGATTATATGTTCTAGAAGATCCTTTCTATATAAATCAGGCTGTACATTAGGCCAAGCGCGCAAATCCGTACTTGTATATTGTATTGACGTTGGTCCTTACGCCAAGTCGCCCATGAATTGGGATCTCTCAACTGCGAGTAGCCGGCAACACCGCACTGAACGAGTCTCTGGCAAGAGTTGCAGAACGGCAACCCCGCAATCCCAACCGGTTGGCCTGCGCATTAGATGAGAAGGCTCATTCTGCATTCGGTGCTGTTTCTCTGGGAGCCATCTCTAAAGACTCGTGTATAGCCATTCGTCACCCGTAATGTCGGACATTGGTGACAGTGATGTTTCTGAAGACACCCCCCCACCCTTTCATCCCACAAAAAAAGCCCAAGAGGAATTATTATTATCATTATCATCACCGCATCTTACTACCCATTCGGATTGTACGAACTTACGCTAATGTGTAATGGTAGGGTGATTGTGAGATGAAATGGAGGACCTACAGTTTAACGTGGAATCCGAACCACGGTGGAGGCCTGGCATTCATCACATTCACAAGTTGTGATTAATACACATCTTGTCAGAGGTGAAGGAAGGGTTTGGGCAATCAGATAGATCTGTGCTGGGACCGAGGATTGAACCCCGGACCCTCAACACAGAAGTCCGACATCTTACCCCTAGACCACCAGGTCACCAAGAGGAAATACTTTCACCATATATTATTAGTCAAATTTTATAGTTTTTGTAGATTTTGCTATGGAGGAGGGAGATGGTGTCAGGAGTATGTGTGACCAGTAGATTTCCGTATTTTTAGAGTGTTTATAACAAAACAAATCAAATATTTCCCCAGTAAATAGTCTATATTTTGTAAATTGTGTTTACACATAACTTAAACTCAACAAGTTTTTAATATGTCATATGCATTGCGGGAAATGACCATGACTTATTATTTTACGTTCATTTTAGAAGTTTCTATTCAAATGTAATCATGGTAATGTCGTATTTTTATTTATTTATTTATTTGAGGTACATTTTGACGTACACTTTCTAAACCAAAACGGCTTAAAAACTCACGTAAATCTAGAACAGACACAACTTCCAGCCCCAGGCCATTAATGTATCAGTGTGAAAGCTGAAAAATCACATTTCACCGATGATAAATTTGTTTGGCCATGTTAGGAATCGAACCTGGTACCCTTAGCTCAGTAAGCTACCGACTGAGCTAAGGTGTCGGACAGCCTGATCACAATCAATTTCATACGATCTCACTAACCATGTCGATCGACATTATGTCCACGGGAAAAAAATTGCTTCGATGACCATACTCGAAGAACGGAAAAGAGGCTACCATTGGATTTTAAAAAGGATTTGTTTCTACGTCTGTGCTTTGATTGGGGGACATTGTGTCTGAAGTCAGTGACATCAATACTTTCCAAACACTGAGGCCTTCATATCAAAGAGTTGAACTAATGCACTTTGGTCACACAAAGGTCAAAAGTTCACGCCTTTTCATCCTATGATAAGTAACGAGTATCAGAATGAGCAGTTAACTCTACATATCGAAATAGTGTATTTTATTGTGCATGGATTGTATTTCCGCGAGTGCCTGACAAATAAATAATATAACGACTGTACAAGTGTGTGTATGTATGTATGTATGTATGTATGTATGTATGTATGTATGTATGTATGTATGTATGCATGTATATATATATATATATATATATATATACACACACCACCCCAGGTCAGCAATCGTGGCGCAGCAGCCCCCAAATTTGATTCACGTTGAAGGGAGAGCACATTTAAGTCAATACATCTTAAAATGGCTCAGCAGTAAAAATTACTTTTGTTTTTAACAAAAAAAGTATTACTATAATAACTCCAATTGATTCACTAGCTAAAACTATCACTATAAGAACAAATTCAACATCTCAATAATATCATTCTATAGAAAATATCACAATCTTTTGATATTAAAAAAGTAATAAGTAACTTAATAATATTATTGGAATCAATCATCACATTTTTAAAAAAAAACTCAAGAGGAATCAAAAATAATTCAGAACATAGCCATTTTTAACAAAGTGATAGGGAATGGAAACTACATGTGTCTTCTGCCCCCAGCCGAGATTAGAACCAGTAATCAAGTATATTGCGAGCCTGGCATCTAAGATTGTATGACCACTGGCACGGTTCAGATATTTGACTCTGTGATTAAAGTAAACTGAGAGAAACGTAGAACTATCTTTCCTCAAATAAATAAAGCAAAGTTTTAAAAACAGACATACTACCCCGACTTACGACGCTTTTCAGTGCCCCCCCCCCCCCCCCCCCCCCCCCCCCCCCCCCCACTACATGCTCCGAGCTTGAGGTGCTTGCTTCGCAGATACAACTTAGCGACATTACGCTCCCACTCGCATTACATCAATGTCCAGTGATTTGTTTGGTTAGCAATTTTTTACAAAATATAAGGCCTACAATGTTTATTTTAGTTACAAATGTGTTATTTACGAAAGTTAAATCAGAAAATGACAATTGCAGTGTAGTACATAAATCGATAGCTAAAAAAAAAAAGAGCATTGCGCGACAGTTTTCGAGTTACGACAGTGGTCACAAGTGTGAGATATACCTGTAGGCTCGCAAAAGAACATTCAAGATAGTTGAGGATAGCTTTGTTTCAAAACTACCATTCTCATAAAGTAATAAATATGGGCCAAAATAAATAAAATTATTGCTTCAGTAGATATGTACTCGATTTACTTACGCAGAACCATCTGGAAAGGCTTTTATCCCTACCAGAATCTTAATATTATATAGTATAGTTATGCTAGGAAAAAAAATACCTTTATGAAGGAAGGGCTATCCCTTTCACGGTAAAAGGGAGGGTTATAATGCCCTAAACACTAGGGATGAATGTTTGATGTTTTGCGAGGAGTCCTGGGGTTAATTTAGTTTGCAGGTCATGTGCTGAGATACAATCAGTTTCATCATAAAATGTACGTTAAAAACTCCTTTACTTCAGAATAATAGATAGTATCTGCTACTTAAAAGAAAAATAAGGTGTTAAAACCTGGATCTTATGCCGCGTCCCCTTCAACTCAATTTGAATGCAAGGTCCGGTATAAGAGTCTGGTTGCGCGCAAGCTGTCCGTAAATGTCAACAACCTCTTTGGTCAGTGTGTCTTGCAATAAAGCGTCGTCCGTCCACACAGACATGAGGCGAGTGAAAGCAGGCACAGTTTGCTCAGCCCCAGGAGAAATCCGCACCACACGACCGCATTGCGAGCACATTCAACTTACGTAAAGGAAAATAAAAAAAAACAGGTACTCTGTGGCGAGAGGCGACCGGAGTTACGAGACCGCCGTTCTCATCTAGGAGACACTAGTTCGAGCAATGTCCTAAAATTATCTGCAATATTAATTATGTATACTTGCTTCGGTGACCGCATGGTCTAAGGCGTCAATCTCGTGTTAAGACTAGATTGCCGATGACGGGGAGACCGAGGTTCGAATCCTGGTCGGGTGTACTTAGGGTGGTTTTCCACTATCCTTTCATGCAAATACCGGAACACTTTTTCAATATTCAACCTTCCTCATCCCTAACTCACTAGCGTAATTGGTGCATTTGCGTATGACCTGAACAGGTATTATTATTATTATTATTATTATTATTATTATTATTATTATTATTATTATTATTATTACCGCGTCTTACTAACCGTTCGAGTTATGCGCAAATAGGTGGTAAGACGCGGTGCTAATTTTGTTTTAAATTAACTATACACTCAGTTTTAACTTGACGGATTACACTATGGTCCTAAACTTTGTGTAAAAAAAACTGTATCCCGCTTCAGTGGCCGAATGGTCTAAGGTGTCACTTGAAACTAGAACTATAATGCATGTATAGAATAATAATAATAATAATACTTAGCACCGCGTCTTACTACCCGTTCGGGTTATACGCATTAAGTACTAATTACGCTAATGGATTAAGAATTGGGAAGGTTGAATATAGAGGAAGTGAACCCGCATTTGCGTGGAGGGAGAGTGGAAAACCATTTAGGAAAAACCTACCCCCAGTTCACCCGACCGAGATTCGAACCTCGATCTCCCCGTCCTCGGCGGTTGAGCTCAGCACGACTAGCGCGTTAGCCAACTACGTCACCGAGGCGGGCCATGTATATAAACTGACGTCCTTAAAATAACCTAAAGCGTTGTTGGCCTCACGTAGTTTGGTTTGAATTCCGACTGAAGACGTCAAATAGGGACGGCTAAAGGAAGTGTGGGGACAATATTATTCCAAGTCGACTACAATCAGAAGATCCCAAGCTCAGATATCTTCAAAAGCTTGAAAATTCAATAAGAATAATTTAAAGAGTCCGCCAGATGTAGAAATAAGACGCGTTGTAGACAACCAGAAATTCGGCGTTATGCAAGAACGGGGTTTGATATTTAGAGATTTACTATTATGTTTCATGTCGAAAAAGATCTGAAAGGTATTGTCATAACATAAAATGTTAAGATTTGTAATCTTATAGTTAAGTTTTATTATTTTTCAAAGAATCACGAAAAGGTGAGATTATTTTATCTTTTAACGTCGTTTCACCCAAAATGTCAGAGGTCAAAGTGAAATGTTTAGAAACAAAGATCTAGCCTTCCCCAAATAAGAATAATAATTTTTAATATGGTCACAAAATATTTAAAAAAAAAACAGATAAATAAAGACTGTTTTAGCATTTTGAAGTTTCAGAATATGGCCGGGCATCTACAGACTCCGTATCCGTATGTCCATGGTCCATAGTCCGTAAGAAATAGATGCCACAGTCAGTATTGCCAAGTCTATAGTCTCTAGCGATAGTACATGGACCTGAAATGGATTGTATTTTGACCGGTAGGATACTACTTTCTGACATTACATTCATAAGCCCTGCGATTTTCATTAAAAAAAAAAGTAATAATTAATGTAAAATTTGTTACTAGATAGTGGAGCCACAGGATATAACTTTTAGAAAATATCTTAAAATTGGATTGTACAGGTGGTGAAATTATATCAAAAGTAGTATCCAGATCGCACAGTTGGCAACATTGCCCACAGTACAAGATTACTCTGACTACAGAGTTCTGATCCGGATCCTTATCCTGTTCTGTAGAAGTTGGCTAAAGCTTGATTCACGCGTTTGTCGAGAATAAAGAGCAGAATCTGCTTACGTGGTGTAGCCATTCACTCGCTGTATGTTGATGATGCATCGCAACGCTAACTTAAAACAGCTGATTATAAGCATATTTTATTTTCTAGTGGATAAACATATTATATTCTGGACCAATGTCAAGATGGATGTTTTTAAATTATAACGCTGTTTCGTGGCACAATCCAGTACATGGATATACACACTTTCCATTAACGGGTTATTTCAAATCTCCTCACAACGGCCAAAGAAGCCGTCTGTTTGCTTCTAGCTCTACAGCGCATGCGCACTAATTTGAGATGGTTGGTTCTGTGATTTAATTGGTTCTCCTGTGCCGAACATCTCAGGCAAAGCGGATGAAGTAGAGATGAGTCAAACTTTAGCGGAACAGCTCGCGTCAATAAGGAGGAAATCCTGTGATTGGCTTTAAGCTCGCCACGTGACTACGTTTGTGTTCTGCGCTAGTTTTTTCGGCGAGCGTGTGAACCCACAGTAACTTTAACTGTCTAAGGACTAGTTCACACGGAGACTATCAATCACAGTTAGGTAAATATGTGCGCACGCATTGAAATTAAAGCACCAATGGCAGCGAAAGGGTCCGTTGCTAATTATAAGTTTGATAGTTCTAATCGTATTATATATATATATATATATATATATATTTATTTATATATATATATATATATATATATTTACATTGTGTTTGTACTTAACCTACATTTCAAGTACATTCTCAAAAAGTTGTAAATTATTTTATTGATCAGCTGATTGTTTGGCGGTTACTACTTGCTGTAAACTATTTTCTTTCCAAAAGTTTTATCGGACCAAGTCTTTGACTATTTCCTTGGTTGTGCGGTCACGTGATTAAGGAGGGTGTAGAAGCGAATAAAATTATTAAGGACCAAGGACTTACGGATAGGGAGTCTGTAGATGAGGCTTAAAGTACAAGGGTGTCACCTATTTTTATGGACATATCCTCAGTCTGTAGTAAGTTATTTCTTCATGGGAATAGTATCGTATGCTCTATTACAATTTTCGTACGAATGGACATATCTGACAGAAAAAGTTACTATAAGATCCACTTTCAAGTATTAGTTCGTCAAAGTCATGTAATCTACGGATGTCACTTTTGATAGATCTTATCAATATATAAATTAACACTAATAATATAGTAAAATGTGATCAACTTTGGCCGCAATTAAATATGTTTTTGTATTTTCTAAAAGGTTTTCCAAATTGAAATCAAGGTTCTTTGAACTCGTTCTCGCATACAACATATGCGAACAAACGTGCAAAGTCGAGCTTAAAAAGATAATAA
Organism: Timema podura; assembly: GCA_033556935.1. Taxonomy (NCBI): domain Eukaryota; kingdom Metazoa; phylum Arthropoda; class Insecta; order Phasmatodea; family Timematidae; genus Timema; species Timema podura. The sequence continues at coordinate 22,713,129 of JAVRXN010000013.1, read as the reverse complement.
AATGGAACGGTAGGCCTAATATAGCCGATTCGCCGGCAAAATAACCTTTTGTGTCGGTTCAAAAACTCATTAGACCTGTGCTTATGCATTTAACCGCAATTACGTGTTCTGCAGCTCTCGTCTTTTTTTAGACGCGGTGTCAAATTAAACCACTCACTACAAGATAAATTATGTACTGAAATTTTGTCAATTTTTGCTAGGTACCTTATAAATAGAGTAGTGTAACAACCAACTTATTACAGAAATAGGTCTAAGCGACTTACAAACTAAAATAGCCTGAGTCTAAAAATACCAAAAACCCAGTTATCCGACCGTCAATTCATCACAATGAAAGGAGAATGCTTAATTTCACCAAAGATAAATAAAAGTTAGCCTAAGTGTTTCAAGAAATTATGTAGGACAAAGTTATCAATGATTTTGTTATCAATGATAAGTCCCATTGTATTGCTAATATTATCTTAACAAAATTTTGAACTCTGGTATAAGATTTAAGGAGAGGGGGGACATGCTTATCTTTACTTATCGGACATTATGATGGAATAACAAACAAATACAAGGTATTCTAGATTTATTAAAAATAGCCGGTTAGTTTCACATTCGACGGACGGTGTTACGTAATAATTCACTCGACAAAACTACAAGGTGATATCATTTCAAGAACAGGCATAAATATTTGTCAGAGTAAAACGAAAGGGACAAAAGACAGGATGAAGACGATTTTTAAAATCAATAACAGACAACATGGCATGAGTTTTTTTTTTAACATTCAGAAACAGAAAATGTTTTAAGTATTTAGAAAGTATTCATGGGACAAAAATTAATAATAAAATTATTAAGCAAAAATTGACGAAGTGAAATAATTCATTCAAGAAAATGTCATGATATAGACAGGCCCTAAATTTTTTTAAAGGTATAATTGATATACACCCTTCAACGATGAACGCGCGGACGAAGGCGTCAGTCTCATCGGGTTTGGTTTACATACAACGGGGGCGTCGATGTGTGTAAAGGGTATTTTTCCTAAATGAAGTCCACTATACTTCCACGCAATGCAGACTGTACATTTCTTTTAAATTTTATCTTTTTCGCACCTATCCCCATTAGTGTAAATATGGAGATAGCCCGGATGGGTAGTAAGACGTGGAACACACAGATATCCCGAAAAAAATTGAAATAACAGAATCAAGAGACTCCGTGAAGACGGAAAACACAAGTTTTATTAATTGTTTAGTTTGTATACGTTTTAACACGGGGTTCAGATCCATCCAGTAGAAATGAACGAAAGATATAGTTTGAGGAAATGCACCCGAATTTGTATCACACGTCCTTCAGTATACTCGGGCAAGCCCTAAACCTCGACCTCCCAGTCAACAGCAATCTAACATACGGCAAACCTGGCACCTTAAGACCAGGGTTCAACAACTCACGGCCCGCGAGACACATAGACCATTCGTAAAAGGAATTGTGATATCTGACGGCTAGAAGATGTAAAAACGGTTAAAAGTAAAAAACATAATGAAAAAAAAATGTTTGTTGTGAAAGTTTTTACTGACAAACGTGACAACAAATCAAAATATGGTCTTGCAGATTATATGGTTTGGCGAATGGATATCAATTATGAAAGTAGATTATTATTATTATTATTATTATTATTATTATTATTATTATTATTATTACCGCGTCTTACTACCCATTCGGGTTGTACGCACTTACGCTAATGTGTAATGGTAGGGTGATTGTGAGATGAAATGGAGGACCTACAGTTTAACGTGGGATCCGAACCACGGTGGAGGCATTCCACACATTCACAAGTTGTAATTAATACACGTATTTTCAGAAGTGAAGGAAGGGTTTGGCAATCATATAAATCTGTGCCGGGACCTAGGATTGAACCCCGGACCCTCAGCACAGAAGTATGACACCTGACCCCTAGACCACGAGGTCACCCTGTTTTTTCATGAAGTATATATATTGTGTACATGTGTGTTTTATATGGCATGTATAAAATGTGTGTTTATATGTAGCATGATTTGAGTTTATTGATTTATTGTGTACCAGCTGCCTAGATGATCATAAAAATTGTTAATTCGAATTTTGAATATTTCGAATTTTTTAGATATCCCTTGGTCTTCGAATTAAAAAGTTATACTGCACTTGATTGTGGGATATTTTTTTTTACATGATTTAATAAATACTGCTTCTAGTATTTCGCATACCCACATAAACATATGTGGAAATATCAGTCTCTAAATATTTTAAATATACTTTGCAATGATGATTTCGGAGATATAGCCTCAAATAGCTAGTTAGAGACTTTCATCGGTGGGCACGCAAACCAAGCGTCAGGGTCTTCCTTCTGGTCTAGTTTTTCAGTGTCGGGGAGGTGAGGGTTTGAACTCCAGCTGTATGCACAGACTGTGGGTTTTTCTATATGGTTTAACACATTCTCTTCACTCAAATGCTGTTACATTTCCTCTAAATTATCTATATCTTCCTCATCCATTACCCAAATAGCGTGACTAAAATGTTCGTAGTCCAGGCACTAAGACAATCTTTATATATATATATATATATATATATATATATATATATATATATATATATATATATATATACACACACACACACACACACACACACACACACAGGGAAACGCGTTTTTATAGGCTGTGGCCCGCAAATCGTCCCAAAGTTTGTGAATCTGTACCTTCGACTAATTTTTGAGTTCGAGGTTGAGACCAACGTCTTAGACAACATGACCAGACCACTGGCTGAAGAGTCCTAGACGGGGCGGGCGGTGGGGGGTAGAGAAGACGGGGGGAGGGGGGTACACGCAAAGGGAGAGTTTTAAAAATTGTGGAGACGCCTTGAAATGTCAGTGGGTTGTTGGCGGGAACCGTGATACCGTGATTTGTTCTCGAGAACACGAAATATTGCGAAAGAAGGACGAAGAGGCGTAGAACATACACCCCTTTCACCCTGAAAGATCACCTGATGCCCGCAGATCAGAATCTTTACCATAATAACCGTAACGTTTCTGAATTTACACAAACAAAAAGAGAATAAATATTTATAGGTCTGTCTGGGGGGGGGGGGGGGTCATCTTCTAACTAAATATTTATAGGTCTGCCTGTGTGTGTGTGTGTGTGTGTGTGTGTGTGTGTGTGTTGTGGGGGGCGCGCTTTGATCACTATTACTATGATTATTAGCCTTGCGTGCACTTTCTAAACACTGGATTATATCAGCCACCCAAGACTTACTCTTAAGGATGACCAGTGCCCCCTCCCCCTCCTAAATTTGTATTAAAGTTAATGGGAAAAGTTTCCAAATTGCTTTAAGTTTTGTTCTAAAAGGAAGTTTTAAACTATATTTAAAAAAAAATAGAATTGGGTTGATCAAACTGTTAAATCGAGCAAACGTGGACTCACTCAAAGATAAGACTATAAGACTATATTGATATACGTATCAGGGATTTTTTTGAAACTAATCTTAAAATTCCCTGAGCAATGAATGACACACCACCCAAAAATTTTTTATGACCAACTTAATTCCTAAACTTATCCATAATTTTGAAGGTGTTATAACATAGGCCTATTTATTATAGCCTACGTATTTAACTAACTTAACCTGTAGCAGCAAATTTTGATATGTAATACTAGCGCCAAGAGTGAATAAAATTTGGTAGAGTTATGGTATGATTTAGTAAAAATTTTAGAAAATACAAATCTATTTTGTTTATGTCACCGATAACAGCATTTTACTGTATAATTAGTGCTATTTTATAGATAATGATAGATTGATCAGGTGATATATTTATAGATTTGGAGCATCGCATTTCATGGAGCAGAAACTTGGGACTCTCAGGAAGATGGAAAAGAAATACTTGAATAGCTTTGAAATGTGGTGCTGAAGAAGACCTGAGAAGATCAGGTGAACATATAGGGAGACAAATGAAGAAGTCCTCAGAAGAGTGGGTGAGAAGAGAACCATTTTGGATGTGATTCTTCGGTACAAAGCAAACTGGATCGGACACATCCTTAGGAGGAACTGTCTTCTGCACGACGCCATAGAAGGAAAGGTTGAGGAAAAGAGGAGCTTAGGAAGGAGGATTTAAATAGGAATGAACCTGTCGTGGAACATTTAATAATAATGATAGTGTTAAAAGTTACAACTGCATATCACATGACTTGACGTATGAATACGTTAAAGTAGATCTGGTAGCTTTTCTAGCTGTCATATAAGCCCCTTCTTATGAAAATTGGACTACAGTTAGCGCTATTATCGTGCTAGCAGCACAAAATAAATAACGCGAGCCTAAAATATCCGTGTATCTGGTATCCCCAAGTCCGAGCAGCCCCAATGATAAATTACTTGTGAGGTGCCTGGTTCGACTCCAAAGTCTCCATTTATCCCACGGGAACCTTGAAGGGGGCCCGGAGGGCGGTTCCCACGTTCCATCAACTAATTGGTCACCACTTGGTGCGTGCACGGGACTGTATAACACAAAATCCTTTGCTGCCAAGTGACGTAAGAGGACCGCGCGGCACAGGGGGGGGAGCGTGGGGTTATGTAACGTGGGCAGTGTTGCCATATCGCCGGAAACACCCCCCCCCCTTCCCCTCGTCCTGCTTTACACGCTATTTTCATTTATGTACGCCTTACGTTAGATGGAGGAAGAACTTACCCAACAACTCTGAAAGAATAAAGTTTGAGTTATTTCGGTGACAAAAACGATCAGGTGGGCACGCGGTCTAATACGTCAAGCTCATTTAATATTATTTCTGAAGACAGGGAGAGACCGTGGTTCTAATCCCAGACCGGGTGTACCGTGGGTGGTTTTCTAACAAATAGTTTCCCACTCTTCGCACCCATACAACTCTCACCCACGAATGCGGGTACTTAAACTCTAAATTCTAGCTTCCTCTTCCTCACTCCAATAGTGTTATTGGTTACTGTACCTGCGCATTAGAGAAATACAATAGAACTTAGGTTATCCGAAATATAGGGGGTGGACACGATTTCGGATGGTTTGCAAATTCGAGCTGTGGTGGGAAAATTAAACATTTATAAACAAAAAAAGTTTATGAAAATAAAATTTATTGAAAACGTACACAATATGTTCTATACATTTTTTAAATTTAAGAAATCTGTTAGAAGGATTTTTCTTTTCCGCGACGTTTTTAGGTTGTAAGCCTGGTTTTCACGGCGATAGTAAATTGTGATAGTTGCTGTCACGATAGTAAACTGTGATAGTTGCTGTCACGATAGTAAACTGTGATAGTTGCTATCACGATAGTAAACTGTGATAGTTGCTGTCACGATAGTAAACTGTGATAGTTGCTATCACGATAGTAAACTGTGATAGTTGCTGTCACGATAGTAAACCGTGATAGTTGCTATCACGATAGTAAACCGTGATAGTTGCTGTCACGATAGTAAACTGTGATAGTTGCTATCAGGATAGTAAACTGTGATAGTTGCTGTCACGATAGTAAACTGTGATAGTTGCTATCAGGATAGTAAACTGTGATAGTTGCTGTCACGATAGTAAACTGTGATAGTTGCTGTCACGATAGTAAACTGTGATAGTTGCTATCAGGATAGTAAACTGTGATAGTTGCTGTCACGATAGTAAACTGTGATAGTTGCTGTCACGATAGTAAACTGTGATAGTTGCTGTCACGATAGTAAACTGTGATAGTTGCTATCACGATAGTAAACCGTGATAGTTGCTGTCACGATAGTAAACCGTGATAGTTGCTATCACGATAGTAAACCGTGATAGTTGCTGTCACGATAGTACACTGTGATAGTTGCTATCAGGATAGTAAACTGTGATAGTTGCTATCAGGATAGTAAACTGTGATAGTTGCTGTCACGATAGTAAACTGTGATAGTTGCTATCAGGATAGTAAACTGTGATAGTTGCTGTCACGATAGTAAACTGTGATAGTTGCTGTCACGATAGTAAACTGTGATAGTTGCTATCAGGATAGTAAACTGTGATAGTTGCTGTCACGATAGTAAACTGTGATAGTTGCTGTCACGATAGTAAACTGTGATAGTTGCTGTCACGATAGTAAAATGTGATAGTTGCTGTCACGATAGTAAACTGTGATAGTTGCTGTCACGATAGTAAAATGTGATAGTTGCTGTCACGATAGTAAACTGTGATAGTTGCTATCACGATAGTAAACTGTGATAGTTGCTATCACGATAGTAAACTGTGATAGTTGCTATCAGGATAGTAAACTGTGATAGTTGCTATCAGGATAGTAAACTGTGATAGTTGCTATCAGGATAGTAAACTGTGATAGTTGCTGTCACGATAGTAAACTGTGATAGTTGCTATCAGGATAGTAAACTGTGATAGTTGCTGTCACGATAGTAAACTGTGATAGTTGCTGTCAGGATAGTAAACTGTGATAGTTGCTATCAGGATAGTAACTATCACACAACTTTCATCGTGTAAACAAGTTAACTATACCCTGATTTTGGTTGGAAGAACAGTAGAGAGAATTCAAACATATTTTATTACAACATATTGATAACATTTTAATATATTATTTGTTTTAATTCATAGGTATTGATAATATTTATCAAAAGTGACAACTGCAGCTAACATGACTTGATGTATGAATATATTAAACTTGTTTTAGTAACTTTGAATAACTAACTTCTACTGCTATTCCTACCAAAATCTTACTATACCCTCTCACTGTCATGATAGTACTAAAGATTAAACTCGCCAGACTTTGGCGATAGTGATAGTAGCGCTATCGCGAGAGTTACTTCAACTGTCACCGTGCAAACGTTTAACATCTCATCTAATGAAAGTGGAGATAATTTTGTGTTTTTTTTTTGAAGAAGAAGAGCTGATATTTTATGGCTTTAGTTATTGGTTTCACTGTTTTATTTTGTTTGTCTGCCCTTTTTTCGTTATGTGTGCATAGTGTACAATAACTTGCTGCATTCGATATGTTGGCCTTCCATATTGCAAGTTCGTTGATTAGGATATTTTGATGCACCAACTCCTTGCCAACCATTTTCTGATCCATATTCATTTCTTTTTACGTCGTTACTAATCTTATTTCCCACTAGTTGTCATAAAACCTCAACAACGGCTGCACAATCGCTGCCATTTTGTAGCTAACTATCTCACTACCACAGTGTTTTGTTACTTACCGTGGAAACAGCTAACTAACGTGAGAGCTGTTATCGTACACTTTAGTGAGAGTTACTGTCGTGAGATAGTACTATCATCGTGAAAACCAGCTGCAATGTCCTTTCACATCGGCGTTTGAATCACTTCAACGTAGAAAGTTCGAAATTTAGCGCGCAATCACTACTTGAGCTGTCGACCTAGGTGGTCTTGGGGTATAGTGCTTGCCCGGGACCGATCCGATGTTCGTGGGTTCAAACCCAGCCGAGGTCTACAGACTTTCTCTTGAGCGATAAAAAAAACCGTAGCAAAACTTCCTTCGGAGTGGAGGTAAAGCCATTGCGTAGGTCAGTCTCACGTCGATTGTGAAATGTAAAAGAACCCTAGAAGTTATGTCAAAATAACGCTACCGGCGAAATTGGTTGGCCCCTTAGCTCTCGCTCATAGAAATTTTTATGCGCTGATATAATCCATCGGTTCAGAAAGTGCACGTTAAATTCCGCAAATAGATTTTTTTTTAAACTATTTGTGCGCTTAGCCTATATGGTTTAAAAATTTCAGAATAGTTCCTCTCATTCATGTGATGACCCCTAATGGGTTTTTTTTATTATCTAAATCCTTTTGGACAGCGAGAAACTAAAATTTATCTATCCCCCCCCCCCCATACTACAAGGTCTTTAAATCCTCGTAACCCGAAGTTTCAATTCCCACACGACCAGTCTGGGTAAACATAGCTGCCTTAGCTACGTTGGTACGTGTTTTCGGTCATAAATGTCTACCACGATCACTGTCGAAAATAACTCATTTGAAACGTTACAGCGCCGCGCGACATAAAAAAAAAAACACCCCACCCATAACGTGGTACCCGGAGTCGAGCCATGGAGGCCAGAAATACGGCACGAACAATGGCCAGAAGCAAGCTGGTGCGGCTTGAGGTCTGATTAATGTCAGACTATATTTTATCATGGGATATAAACATTTGAACACATTAAAAGGTACATTCCATTTTTTTTTGTTGGTAGGAATTTAGAACGTGCGTTTTTGTACCTAGGTTCCTCACCTTCTTTTCTGCGAGTTTCTGACCTATATTTCAGTGATTTAAACTACTGTAATTAAGAAAGGCTATACAACTTCCACACGGATTAGGGGACAACCTAGGTAGCCAAGATATTGCAAAACAAATGTTGCGCTTAGGTTAAATATTGACAAAATCTTTATTAGAACAAGAGTTACTGCTGAGGACATGGAGACCGTGGTTCGTTCCCGGTCGGGTGCATTGAGGGTGGTTTTCCTAAATGGGGGTGACCTGGTGGTCTAGGGGTAAGGTGTCAGACTTCTGTGATAGGGGTCCGGGGTTCAATCCTCGGTCCCGGCACAGATTTATCTGATTGCCAAACCCTTCCTTCACCTCTGACAAGACGTGTATTAATCACAACTTGTGAATGTGTGGAATGCCAGGCCTCCACCGTGGTTCGGATCCCACGTTAAACTGTAGGTCCTCCATTTCATCTCACAATCACCTACCATCACACATTAGCGTAAGTGCGTATAACCCGAACGGGTAGTAAGACGCGGTGCTAATAATAATAATTTATTAGAACAAGAGTTACTGCTGAGGATGGGGAGATCGTGGTTCGTTCCCGTCGGGAGCATTGAGGGTGGTTTTCCTAAACGGTTTTCCACTCTCCCTCCACGCAAATGCGGGTGCACTTCTTCTAAATTAAACCTTCCTGATCCGAAGCCTATTAGTGTAATTAGTAGATAGGCGTACAAAGTGATATTATATATATATATATAATACGATAAGGCGACACCTAGTTCTACACATGCGCACTGCCAAGTTTGAGCCCACCGACAATACAGGCTTCGGGAGAAGACATTTCACCTCGGGACGCGCGTATGAACCTATTTAGTGAGGACAAATTACCTCTCGGCTCAGACCCGACGCCGCTCAAGACGTGACGACGCCACCATTAAGAAGCGCCCCACCCCTGCACTGCGACGCTATGCAGTCGGTTTGGCGTCGCGAGGTTCGTTCGACATACTGCCCTTCCCAACTCTATCGGTGTGCGGGTGTAAAGGTGTGTGTGGGGGGTCATAACAGCCAGGGAGAGACGAAATCTATGTTTAGTAAGGTAGAAAATCCGACTTAGCTCGGTGGTTAGAACGTTTGACTTAAGGTTGAATTAAGAGGAGACGTACCCGCATTTGCGTGAAGAGAAACCCCTTCGAGACCTCACTTTACGGCCAATTAACCGGAATAATAAATACTTGAATACGTTCAAAAAAGAAAACTTAATAAAGTGTGGTTTTTTCCGCATTCTTCATTTAACAAAAACTTGAGATCAGTAAAATATATTTTGTTTTTTTCATTTTAGACCAATTATATTTAAGTTTTTCTTAATACTATAGATAGGTTTCAGTGTTCTCGATTCCACTACTTTCTAAACTAGCCCTATAAAAAAGAAGATTGCACCATAATGTGATGTGTGGTTCGTGCTGTATTAACAAAATATGTAAAATACGCGCTACCCATGTAGCCTGGACTCAAAACCAGAACTCCCTCAATAACCATCAAACCAGACTAGACGATACTGACGCCTTTGTCCACGTGCCCACCGGTAAGGGTATGGGTGATCGCCTACTGATCCTTGTTCTCTTTATATCGAAGGTCTTGGAAACACATTCAAAAAATGTATGGACAAGGCCAATAAATAGGCCTTGTTCTCTCTATATCGGAGGTCTTGGAAACACATTCAAAAATGTATGGACAAGGCCAATAGGCCCTAGTTTCTTTATATAGGTGGTCTTGGAAACACATTCAAAAATGTATGGACAAGGCCAATAGGCTCTAGTCTCTTTATATAGGTGGTCTTGGAAACACATTCAAAAATGTATGGACAAGGCCAATAAATAGGCCTTGTTCTCTCTATATCGGAGGTCTTGGAAACACATTCAAAAATGTATGGACAAGGCCAATAGGCTCTAGTCTCTTTATATAGGTGGTCTTGGAAACACATTCAAAAATGTATGGACAAGGCCAATAATAGGCCTTGTTCTCTCTATATCGGAGGTCTTGGAAACACATTCAAAAATGTATGGACAAGGCCAATAAATAGGCCTTGTTCTCTCTATATCGGAGGTCTTGGAAACACATTCAAAAATGTATGGACAAGGCCAATAGGCCCTAGTTTCTTTATATAGGTGGTCTTGGAAACACATTCAAAAATGTATGGACAAGGCCAATAGGCCCTAGTTTCTTTATATAGGTGGTCTTGGAAACACATTCAAAAATGTATGAACAAGGCCAATAGGCCTAGTTTCTTTATATAGGTGGTCTTGGAAACACATTCAAAAATGTATGGACAAGGCCAATAGGCCCTAGTTTCTTTATATAGGTGGTCTTGGAAACGCATTCAAAAATGTATGGACATGAGAGGACCTACAGTCCTATTTTTATATGAAGCCCGTTATTTGAAAACTGGAAACTCACGTTGCCACAACGAAGAAAAAAGAACTAAATTTACATTTGTAATCCGTTTAGTTAGTTAAGTAAAGATAAATTATTATAGCCTACAGTAGGTAACCCATAAGAAAGTATTACTGGATGCGTTTGATAACTTTTTAGGTGATTTTTTTATAATCAATAACTCAAATAAGATGCCAAATTTTAGTGACTTTCAATCAACGTTGGTGGTAAAAATTGGGCTTCATATTAAAATCAAGGCACTTTAGATATGAATCTAGTGAGAACACAGTCTAATGAGGGTATAGATACAGACCAATTTTATTAGGGAAGGGCCTTTTATGAAATACAAACATATTTTTTGCAGACAAAATTGAAAAAATTTAGAAAAAATTAGAGTTGCAAGATCTGACGAATTCAAGGTACAGTATTAATACGTGCAAGTAAATATAGTAGCTTGTTCTTTTTGTCAGATAAGCCTACTCATGAAGATTGGACTGTAGTAAGGGTTGGGTGTATATGACTGGTCAAAAATTACCAGATTTACTCTCATGAGATATCAATTTGGCAAACTGTGTGATCTGCAGGTGTCACTTTTTTACAGACACTATCAAAAACCAATAAATATGACAATTGGGGCCAGTTACTTTTTTTTTCAGTATTAAGGCCTACTGCAAAACAAATGTATTTTCTACTAAATTCAGGTAAACCATTCAGGTCATTATTTTATTTAAAAAATTATGTGTTTTTAAAATTGTAGGGTGCGTTTTCTCCAAATACTTATCCCTTAAGTTAAGTCGTTAAATAACCAAGATATTGAACATAGCTTACTAATAAAAACGCGTTAATGAAGAAAACTGGTTTCAAAGTAGGCCTCAAGTACAATTTTCATTAGAAGGACTGTAACTGCGGCATTTAGGCCCACTAATGATAAATATGACCAATACCTATAAAATAACATTCATAATATAAGTTAGTAATATGTTTATACATGGTGTCTACTCAACTTGACCAATGAAATTCCCGACTTTTTCCCTGATTTCCCCTGATCATTTCCTAAGATTCCCGACTAAAAAGTATGTCACATCCTTCTAATTCCCCATCTTCCCCCTAATTTTTCTATTAATCTTTTTTTACGAATAATTATAAGTTTTAAAATTTAAATAAACATACTTTTTTAAATTTGTATTAACATTGTTTATTAGGAATAATAAAATTTATTACACAGCTACAAAAAAAACTACACTTTGAATAACATTATTATTTACGGTTTTAATAATTATTATAGTACATATTTTAAGTAAAACCACATTTTCCCAGATTTTTATTGTAATTTACCAAATTCCCGGCTTATTCTCGATCACTTCAAATTCCTTTTCTCCCTGATTTTCCCGGATGGTGTTATCATTGTAGATCGCAAAAACAATATGTTTGTATTTTCAAAATATTTCTTGCCAGCGTCTACCACATACTATAATTTATCCTAGTTAGTCTCCAGATAGGCAATTAAAAGTTGATAAGTTGTTTTGGTGAATGAACCACTGTAGGTATAGTATACTGTAGACTGTACAGTAGTAGGTAGGCAGGCAGGTATAATGAATGACGTCCGGTTGCCGTATTAGGCAAGTACTAGATCAGGCCGGTCGGTCACTCACTCCCTAACTCAGCGCACACCTCTATGCTTCACCCAACAAAAAAAACAACAGTTTTATTTCTATGCGAGCTACGCCTCGTTTCAACTTTCACCTGCCCACACGACGGATCTGGGAGTGGGCCCCCATTTCTTGTATTCTGTTTCCAACAAGCTGGGACTACCGACAGGTTAGCCTGATGTACCTGTCCGTCTTCAAAACAATCAAAGTCCTGCGACAGGTTAGCCTGATGTACCTGGCCACTTTCAAACAAGCTAGGTCCGGCGACAGGTTAGCCTGATGTACCTGTCCGTCTTCAAAACAACCTAGATCCAGCGACAGGTTTAGTTAGCCTGATGTACCTGGACACTTTCAAACAACCCAAAGTCCGACGACAGGTTAGCCTGATGTACCGTACCTAGCCATGAGGCACGGATTCGGGGGGGAGGGGGGGTCAAAGGGTCAGTTGACCCCCTTGTGAACGTTTGAAAATTAATACAAAAAACAAAATGAAAGTTAAAATTTTAGAAAGAAAATAAAACATAGATAGATTATTCAATTTTTTTTTTATCTTTTCACGCGCAGACACTTCTCAAGCCAGGTCCACATGTTCGTTATTCGTTCACGTTTATTCAATGTTCGATATATGACTCAGGCAAGTCTCGACAAAATATTGGTTTTTATGTAAGAATATTTGTCGTGCATAGCAAATAACGAACATTGTTACGCATAGAGACGGTAGACTACTACACATCAAAGAAGATAAATAATCGCCTGAGAGCAGTTCATCCACATATACCGGATATAGAGTATGTGTGGACAGCAGGAGTGGCGGGACAGTGGGGGACTCTGCCCCCCTGGAAATAGTTTGCTCCTCCCTGGAATAAATACCCCCCTTCCCAGATATATTTCAAATCCTCTTATATTATTGAATATGAAGCTGAAAGATGGCCTTTAATCAAACTCCAAATGACTTCTAGATGCATTCTATGGTCAAAAATTTGCCTGATAAGACCACTTCAAATAACTATATAGACTAGTCATCTAACTGGCAGAAAAAGTCAGGAGATGAAAGTTCTAAATAACTTCCAAGGTCATCCAAATTTCATAATGTCTAGGGGGAGACAACTCAAATAGCTTCTAGATGCATTTGAAGAACTTTCAGGCGAGGATCACCCCAAATAGCTAGTTTCTGAAATAGTCCTAATTCAAATTTCAAAATTTTGTTGGTGGAAGACCACTTCAAAGATTATCTTCTAGAGGTATTTTATTATGTAAGAAATTAAGGTGAGGATCAATCTAAATAGCTTCGAGTGGGCATCCAAATTTCAAAAATTTCTGGGTGAGTAACACTTTAAATGGCTTATAAAAGAACCTAAATTTAAAAAAAAAATCAAGGCGAAGACTACTCATAGTTTCTAGAGTGAACCATTTTTCAAAAAAATTGTTGAAGGAGGGCCACTTCGAAATAGTTTATAAAAACTATCTGATTTTAAAAATGAGAGATGACCTATGGTTTAAAACATACATAATAAAAATATGAACGAGAACCTATTAAATGGCTCTAAACAGAAATATAACATTATGTTATTTATATTTATGACCCCCTCTGAAAATGATCTGGATCCACCCCTGCTAGCCACTTTAAAACACCCTATGTGTGACGACAGGTTTGCCCGATATGCCTTATTCCACGTGCACAATCCGCTAGAACTTTGAAAGGAACTTTAAGAAAATGCTTTTTGTTGTGGTCAAAAATGATAATATTATATTGTATTTTAGTATTATTATCATTGTTACTGTATAGGTATTAGATTTATTCATAAAGTAAAACACTCCCGAGATACGGTATCCATTTTTAACAAAATATAAGCCCAACGTTATTTTCGAAAAAAAATCGAATTTCCAAGTATCAGTCATTCTCATTAGTAAACTAACCTTTATTTTAGGATCAGAATAAAAAAAATCTCGATTTGGCCTCGAGGTATGGCCATTTAACAACCAAATATCTTAACATTAAGTGTGAATGAAAACCACTGAAAACTGTTCGGAAGCAAGCTCTAGTTCACACGGAATTGTAAGTAGACCTACCACTATTTTTTTTAGTTTGGAGGCATAAAAACATCAAGATCCAATGTTAGTCATAGGCCTAGGCATATTATTGAAAATTTTCATTATTATGTTTTTTGCACCGCGTCTTACTGCCTGTTCAGGTTATATACATTCATGATTACAATAGACCTACTTTTTAAATAAAAGTAAAAATAGCACTTTGCCCTAATTTTGATAAGATAGGGTATTTTGATCAAAAATTTTCATTAGAAAATGTATTTGAAAAAAAAAAAGTTTTGAGTTAACCATAACTTAATGTATACCTCAGTTTTAGCTATGTGTGACTGACAGTCACAGGATTTGAGCTTTAAAAGTACAGACCAAATATGTATCCTACGCCGAACATATGATCTGCAAAAAAACATGTCTTAGCAGTTGTCACTTTTGACGTAAAATTTAGGTATACCTAACTGTTGACTGTCAATCAGCTGTGAGCTGTCAGTCGCCCACAGAAGCTAAAACTGAGGTATACAGTAGGAAAAAATGCCATAATTTAACTTGTGATCAGAAAATAAAGATTACGTAGTTAATAGTAGGTCTCAATGGCTCGCCCTAGCAGGAACATCCCCCCCCCTTTCCAGCTCCTAATACTGAAAATAGTTTCTAATAAATAATATGAAGTAGACCTACAAATATACAATATTGAGAACTGAGGATGCAGAGAATACATCAAATACATTTAAAGAATCGGCTTTTATGACTTGATATTCAAAAGATAACATACATATTACACCTATATGCCCATTAAATGTTCCCCTAAAAATTTTCAATTGAAATATATATCTTAAATAAATTGTACGCAAAGCCATATTAAGATTAAATATTAATTAATACTGCCTTATTTGCTGTTTTCCTGCTAACATTTTAATCATTTTTGAAATTTATAAAGTTCTACGCAAACCTTATGAGTAGAATATTGTCAAAATCGTTCAAAGAGTTCAACATTAATTGCATTTTTTAACGTGCTTTAAATTTACTCCAGCCGTTATTCCTAAACTAGAATAGTGTATAAATTTGGCACACTTGAGTGATTTTTACTATGAATATCTTCTATGAACTAAAAAAAATTAAAAAAATTACAGAAATTACTTTTTAGTATAGCCTATAGCAGGTTTTGACGCGATGTCATGGGATTTTAAAAGCCTTATCTTTCCCTGTGGCACAGTTATTTCTTGTCTTTATTAAAATTTGGAGACACCGTTTATACTTTACAAGATAGCAGGTAGTCAGTACCTTTTTTTTAAAAGAAAAGTTATAAGGGCTGTGACTGATGAAAGCTTGACAAACAATAAGTAGGGTTATTAGATAATTTTCTAGTACGGTAAAAAAAAATTCGAAATACATGAATGTGATATTAGCTTTAATTAATTTCTTAATTAAGTAATGTGTCTGTCTTCCACTCCTATTTTGCGTACAAAATAAACTCAAGTTAAAGTAACCGAGGCGTCAATATTCTGATTTTCAAGTTTTTTAAGTTCACATATTGAACATATCTTAGCGATAAGCAAAACTTGAGTAAGTTAGGTTTTGTTTAAAAAAAATGTTTAGACCTTTCAATAAACCACATCAAAAAAAAATAAAGTAAATTCAAAACTTATTGATGAGGGCCGATTTAAAAGCTTAGAACAAAATTTAAGTAACGTTAGAATAAAAAGCTTTTACTAACTAGAAAGCCTAGACCAAATGCAAGTTCTAAACACGCTTTACTGCACTTGATTATAGCATTTAGTTACTTTACGGATTTTTTTATATCGCATAGATTGTTTAGGGTACTGTGAAAGCAAGGATATTAGATAGCTTTCAAAATGACATTTAAATCAATAATAGGGCCTTATTAAAGATGTTGTCGATTAACTTTGCAGTACGATGTCAAAGTGAAACTCAACAAATTAATTAAAAACGCAGTGGTCTCGGTTAATCAACGATAAATGTACTTTAAAGGCACGACTGACATCAGATCCCTAAACGGAGCCTTCCGAGCTTCAATAATAATTTTCACCGCAACGAACAAGTCAACAAGTCGAACAAATCTAAGCACTATCATTCAAAATAACTACAATATCTCATTCCAGATTATAACCTCCAAACAGGAACGTTGAATAACTTTGTAACAATTACGTTTAAATAGGCGACGTGTTAAATGATTCTAAACGGCGCCTTTTAGCGCTTTTGAGGAGACTTCAATAATAAGTTTTACGACATACAACAAATCACATGTCAAATCTGAAGCACATCATTCAAATAACTATCAATATCTCGATTCAGATTATAAAAATCAACATGAACGTGAAATAACTTTGTAAAGAATATACGTACTTAATATGGTGACTGATATAAGTTTACTGAGAAGAAACATAAACATATTTGCATCTTGACGAGAATCTGAGGAACATATATTATAACATTCATAAACATTGTTTGTTTGGATGGACTCACGCTCTCGGCGATGACACGTCTATGATGAAGAGGTACGAGGTTCGAACCCAAGGCGATGCGTGCTAGAAGGAACTGAACACTGTAAACACTTGTGGCACCTTGCGAACACATCCACAATTAAAACACCATCAAGAACACCTAAACACCATCAACATCACTGGGGCGAAGTCGTAAAAGATTTAATTATTTCTCCTTTGCAGTGAGCACTTTTTTAATTTTTTGATTGACAAAAAACATACCGTTTAAAATGTTCTCGGATGCGATCTTCGCGGATGTTCTCCGGCAAATTTCCGACCCAAAGATGACGAGTCTCTCTAACCATCTTGCTCTGAACTCTTCATGAGGGAGACCGCTTTACGTAGCTTCCATAGATAAAAATACGTACGAACACATCATAATTCCCGCACAACTCATTACTTTACTGCTTCAATACGCCACTACTCTACAGCGAGTGACGTCACGCTGGCGGGAGCACAACCAAAATCCTGCTAGGCTCGCTGACTGCGCACGCTCGCTGCAATGGCGGGATCGACGAGCCTGGGAGCGAGCTATCGTCCAAGGGACGGGCGAGTTCACTTGTGCTGGATTCAAGTGGAGGGGAGAAGGGTAGAGAGAGGGGTTTGCCAACGGGTCGAAACAAGCCACGCAGCCACTCTTGAAGCCTTGACGGACGAAAACGTTCGAAAATGCTGGGAGTAGCTCTGGGGGAGTAAATGCGTGTTTTCTTTTCATTTCAAGTAGAACCAGGTACCTGCCGGTGGATTTAGCTGAGAGAACAAGTGCAAGTATTGAAAACATAACATAGATCTAGGTTAGGCCGAAAATGTTATATATCGTACATACACGCTTAGCGGAAATTGAAATTTTTTATCCTATTCAAAAATATCCACACTACTTTACAATAACAAATCTGTGAATTTGATTATTATCAATAATTAAAAAAATCATAATGTATTTCTGTTCTTTAGGTACAAAGCTCTCGTATCTTTTAAATCGTATACTATTAAATGCATTTAAGACGAATAATAAGTTATAGTTTTTCCTAAAGTACAGGAATTGTTTGTAATTTGAATAAGATTGCTATCAAAAACTACAACTTTAAAATTAATTTAGGGAATTCGCTTCGTTTTTACACAATTCCCTTCAACAAGTGTATTTTCTCTTATTTTATAATTACCTAAAATTTCAATTTTCTCTTGATTTACGAAACAATTATGTTAGGTATGAAACACTTTATTCGGGGGCGGGGAAAATGCTATTTACTTCAATTAATTACACAGTTTAAAAGTTACTCCATTAGAAGTGGTGACAGCAGAATGTTCTTTATTGTAAACCTTGGTTGAAAGTAACTAAATAAATGTCGACCTATTTGGAAATAATGATTTTTACTAATATTTTATCATTGATAATTATTTCAGAATATTCTGACATGTTTGTTTCAGCGAATGTTTGCAAAAAAGAACCTGCTAGCTGTCACCACACACCTTAATTATTGTAGGTTTTTTTTATTGTTGGGTCCTTGTGTTAGTGTCTTATTTATTTACATTAAACTATGCTATATAAATTTGAATCCTTTCGGTAATTATAGCATACGAAAAGATTTGCATAGGACCTGTTTCAAAAGAAGCTTTAATGTTTGCATTGGTGGATTATAATTATACCCAAAAAAAATCAGAAATTATCCATCTTGTTTGCAAATATATTTAAAAACAAATAGAAATAACTTTTATAAAGCAATCATCGATGTATTAAATTATAATAATACAAAATGATTATTTTATTAAGAGTGGGCAGAAGACCAAATTCGTAGTCGCTTATTATTTTTGTAAATTTATTAGTAATTCAATCAGTAAAAAAAAAAGCGTACACAACTCAAAAAGATACACGTTCAGTGAAATGATAATTCAAATATTTGTTCATTCGATTGGATTATTTACATCAAAATTTAAAAAAAATAAGTTCACAAAATTTCGTGCACTACATTGTTTTTCATACCCAAATGAACGTCAAAGCATACACAAATTTAACTGAAATACAATCGCGTTTGGTTTGATATAAATAATTAAAAATAATATTTATATGAACAGCATAGCTATTGGTACTCCTGATCAGTAATTTAGTAACTGTTGATCCATAATAAGTTTTGATTTTCTCAGTTGACAAAATATTGTAAATTAAAACTGATATTTCTATGAATTAATTTGTATTTGGTGATATCAATCGTCATTTTGTGACAGCACAAGAAGAGGAGAAGGTTCAGAAAAACACCGCTAGGGAGTATAGCTACTTTGATATCGCTGCTACATAGTTTAATAATCTCATACTAGATAGCACTAACATTTTACGCAAGGTATGTATATTAATGAGTGAACACCCTAAAAATATATTATAAAACAGCCTTGATGGCTTGAAAAATAGTTCGCTGGATTAATAACTAACTACATTGGCATCTTAACTAAAAAATATAAAATAAAACATAAAAAGGTAATTTAGTGTGGTTTTTGAAAGTAATTTAGTAATTTGTTTTTAAAGACAGCTTGTGTGCTGTCAAATAGATCAATAGAAGTGTCACTGTTGCTTACTAAATTGTATATACGAGGTATGCGAGACAAAGGCGAGTTGTGCGTGTGATTAGTAGATTTTCCATCAAAGAAGAATGTATTAGTGTTTCTTGTCAAGAATTTAATGTGTTCCAGTAGGTCATCACAGTCTATATGTCGATTTATAAGTTTGTGAAGAAAGTTCATATCAGAATATGTTCGCCGGGTTTTAGATTTAACAAAGAAATAAAATTGGGATTATTATAGGAAAACGATTTAATAAATTTGTATTGTACTGTTTATAGTGTGGAGACCAAATAATAGAACCATATTCCAAGTTGCTTTGAATTAGAGAATAATAGAGGGAAAGTTTTGTTTTAGTGTTAGTAAAGTCTTTTGTGTTTCTTTTAACGAACCCAAACAATTTAAATGAGTTTGTAACAGTCATATTTATAAGTGTAGAGAAAGTCAGTTTAGAGTCTAGAGTAATACCTAGATCTTTAATAGTAAATAGTGTTTAGATAAGATATAGTCAAATACAATAGCACTCTGTTTCTTTTTTTTTTTTTAAGTATAAAAGTATTATTGTTTGAAAATAGTGAAGTATTATACCCCACTTTGCTGAAGGCACATATACATTAAAGAATATACAATTTAGCTTTAAAGGTAATATTGTACAAATAAGAATAACATATTTAATATATTAAAATGTGTAGCTATCACCCATGTTGTTTATATTCTTCAAAGACTTCAACATATTTAAAAATGATTATTAGCTTATATATTGGTTTCAGAGAAATATATTTAGAGTTTGATAGCTAAAATAAAAATGTATCTTAAAACTTAGTTACATTATTTTGTTTGAATGAAAAGCTTGGGTAGTAGTTTTAAATTCAAATTATTATTTAGGTTGTAGGCTTATAGGAGGTATTACTATATTACAATCTATTTAAAGTTGGCTCTTAGTTTGTGTAGCCTATTGGTTTCTGAAGCCATACTAAATTTAATGTTCGATAACTATAGTGAAATAAGGTAGCTTAAAACTTAATTATATTATTTCGTTTATTTAACCATACATTGATATATCTCATAATTATATTAAATAAATTTAGCGAACGATGTCGAAATTCCATATTGGCTTGTATGTGTGTAGAAAAGAGAGATACCCGAAAGTTTCTTTCTCGCACACAATGGTGTGCAGACGACATCTCGAAAATCTTAGCCGCTGATGTCCATCCAGTCATATCAAAGAAAACAAATGCATTGATTTATATCCAGTGATCTCTATACTATACTGGATGGACATAAACACACCCCTTGTAACGGACCAAATCGTGACTCTAAAGTTTGTCGTCTGCTTGCTAGCGAGGGGAGAGATGTAATGGGTTTTTCAATGTTCTTACAAAATAACGTGTGTCTGATGAATAAAAGTATATATTTAAAAAAATAATGAAGTATTATACCCCGCTTGACTGAAGAAACATTCACATTAAAGGATTTACAATTCATATTTAAAGATAATATTGTATAAATAAGAATAAAATCTTTGATGTATTAAAATATGTAGCTTAGGCCCATGATGTTTACATTCTGCCAAGACTACAATATATTTATTATTAGCACCGCGTCTTACTACCCGTTCGGGTTATACGCACTTACGATAATGTGTAATGATAGGATGATTGTGAGATGAAATGGAGAACCTACAGTTTAACGTGGAATCCGAACCATGGTGGAGGCCTGGCATTTCTCACATTCACAAGTTGTGATTAATACACGTATTGTCAGAGGGGAAGGAAGGGTTTGGCTATCAGATAAATCTGTGCCGGAACCGGGGATTGAACCCCAGCCCCCCAGCACAGAGGTCTGACACCTTACCCCTAGACCACCAGGTCACCCTACAATATATTTAAAATTGGTTATTAGCTTAAACAATGGTTTCAGAAACAATATTATATTTAAAGTTTAATAACTAAAATAAAAAATGATAGCTTAAAACTTAATTACATGTGTTTGAATAAGTGAGTTTGTGTAGTAGTTTTATATTCAAATTATCATTCAGGTTATAGGCTTGTATAAAGTATTATTAAAAATATATATTTAAAGTTGGCTCTTAGTTTGTATATATTGCATTCAGAAACCATATTATATTCAATGTTCGTTAACTATAAAGAAATAAGGTAGCTTAAGACTTATTTACATGTTTTTGAAAAAAAAAACTTTGTGTAGTAGTTTTACATTCAAACTATCATTTGGTTTATAGGGTTTTTAGAAAGTATTACTATGTTACAATATATTATTTAAAGCTAGCTCTCAGCTTGTATATTGCTTTCAGAAACCATATTATATTTAATGTTTGATAGCTATAATGAAAAAAGGTTGCTAAAAACCTGATTACTTTTGTTCGAATGACAAACTTGGTGTAGAAGTCCTACGTTCAAACGATCATTTAGCTTATAAGTTTGTAGGACGTGTTAATATTTTAGCCTAAATCAACTTATTTAAAGAAACAAGTCATGAATGTTGTACTACCGAAACCTTTTACTAACCCATTTATTTCGTTTAGATAATCATACATTGATATATCTCATATATTAATAAAAAAATAGCTAATTATGTCGAAATACCACATTGACTTGCATGTGTGTAAGAGAGAAAGAGGTACCCGAAGGTTTCCTTCTTCATACACAATGGTGTGCAAACGACAGCTCAAAAATTTTAGCCGCATTTGTCCATCCAGTTAAATTATAGAGATCAATGTTTATATATTTGATGTTATTAACTGCACATAGCGGAAAGGCTGGAATTAACATGCATGCATATCTGATGTCATTTACCGCTCCTAACGGTAATTCTGAAACTAAATCTATTTTTTATATTTATCCTTTTGTAAGGTTGCATTGAAATTCATTCATTCTTAAATACATTTTTAGAACGTTTAAACAGCAAGACTAACAAGTAACACTGGTAGAAATGAGAGATGTTTCGTTCGCGAACGACTGGTTTAAATTGAACGGCTCCTCGAGTTGAACTAGTTCACCTTATCGACATGAAACTAGTTTGAATTGAAAGACACAAGACAATCGGAAAACTCTTCGGCCGAAAGAAGTTTTTTTCTCTCTTTGTTCAGCAAATCTACTTCCTCTGCGTCGTCTCCCCCCCTCCCCCCCGACAATAAAGCCAAACAATAAGCCACATTATCCTCACAGGTAGAGATGGTCTCTAGAGTTTAGGAAAAAGGCTACATGAGGCAAATTTAAATGCTTCCTTAGAAACTCAAATATTTTAAAACTATCACGTGCTCTAAGGCAGCAGCACCCCAACCTACGGCCCGCGGGCTAGATCCAGGGCGCCAACTGAGAGGCCTGGTTTGACGTAGATGGTTGGTTAATGTTTGAATTAACTTCTTATATAATATAATATCTACATCGTCGACAGTTTGCTAACTAAGTTTAATGTGGCTTGATCAGCTGATGGTACTGACCTATAAGGAAACTCACTTCTGAAAGTAGGGTCTTTGGCTATAAGATGTCTCATTAAGTTCCCGGTAGAACCACAAGCTAAACTGAAGAATTGTGAACAATACCCGCACTTGGCTTTTTTGTCTTCAATTTCGGAAAAGTGATTCCAAAGTTTACTTTCTTAGTGGTGGTTTATTTTTTTAAACAAATGAGCATTTAAATACAATTATACTACTTAATAAACTACGTAATTAATCATAATAAATAAATAAAGTGCTACCTTTAATAATTTTTAGATTTGATTCATGAGCATGAATAGTACAATAATTAATTTAATAAACTTAAAAAACTTCTCCCTGAAAGCAGGCCTTTGATGCGAAGGGAATAGCTTATTTACAAGATGTGTTTCTCCAAATGGTATCGGTAACTGACTGATTGAAAGCCGTAGGTTCGTTCGCGAACGATGATCCACTAGCCGGTATCATGTCGGTTGCGAACGATGAGCTGCAAAACAAGTATTGTTCGCGAACGACTGAACGATAAAAAAAATGAACGGCTTATTTCACTGAACTGTATCACTTTAAGCCGTTCCCAAGAGTGAGCCGTTCTGCCCATCTCGATTAGAAATATATATCAACGTTAGCCTTACCCAAGCTTCATCTTACTTTAAACTCAATTGTATCGCTAATTTGATTGAAGAAATTCAAGCGGAGAAAGGATGATATCAATAAGACCAATCAGCAATTAGTGTTTGAGAACGGCCAGAAAAGCTCCCTACCCACAATAAACTAACCGTTCGTTTCTAGACACCACAGGGAAGGTTAATAATATTACATGATTATTTGGTTCTAATTTCGATCATACGATTATTTAGTTTCAATTTCGACAGATAAATTATATATATATATATATTATATAGTAATTATATATATATATATATTATATTTATATATATATATATATATATTTATATATTTTATGTGTGTGTGTGTTGTCTGTGTTAACGGCAGTGTGTATAATCCAGGTATTCTATAAAAGGCCTAGGCTTTCTATATAATTCCTAAGTGGTTTTAACAAAGTATTTAATAAATTAGTTTTACTGTTGTACCGTATTTCATATTTTTCGTAGGAAATTTATAGAATAACCAGTCATGTATTACCGAGAACAATACCCAACCTAACCACCCTACTCTAAAATAACCTAACCTGACCAACTTAAATCCTAGGAATTAGGTGAACCTGCAAGAAAACGGCGCAAGACTTACATAAAACTGGATAAAAGAATTGATAACATATTCAAGGACTACAAAAAGACAAAGGACTTGAAAATAAGTATTAAATACAACAGCAAAACTCGTTTTTCATACCTTGCCAAAACCACTATGGCTGTATCCGAATAATCAAGTACACTTGACTGATGCAGACTTGATAAATTTACACTTTACACGCACTTGAGATCGAAGACTGCAACAGACTTTTCAAACAGCAAACTACCCTTTACAGGCCTTGAGTTCGCAGTGCTGCTTCCTACCAGTGATCTTAGAAACTATTTTAAACGCCATCTATCAGCAGGGAATGAAAACGAATACAAAGTTTTTAATATCCATTCCAGAGTCAAAGATATACGGGTCTGACTACTCTTCAGTTTCAGTGATCAGACATTGAAGCCAAATGGCGTTAGTATCGTTGCGGAATAGAGCGCGCGCAATTTAAATTTTGAAGAGACGTTTGAACTTCCAAGTTTACATTTTAAAGTTAGAAAATAATTATTTCATCCTGAATGTGATAACTAGTAAATAAAAAGAATATCCCACATCAAATGATAACATACAAATTAAAATTTAATCATTTGCTCATCGATTTAAGATAATTTAAATTTGAAATACTGTTATATATATATATATATACTGTATATCACATGGTAATTATTTGTTTGGTAAAATTTGATCATATAAACATGGTTATAAATTATTATTTAAAAAAATATTGATGTATGAAGGGACTAAGGTATTCAATCAATATTACCATCTAATTTAATAGCTTCTGAGGGGATTTTTGATTAATCCTGATGAGTAGCATTTAGGGTAATTTGTCTGAATACTAAAATTATAAGAATGAAATAAGCAAACGTGAAGAGTGAATGAGAATTGTGATTTTTGAGTGTATTTAAAAAATATTAATTCACTATCTAAACTGTGAGTGATGTTAATTAGCTATCTTAGAGGGTACGTTCTTGCAGAAGGCTCAATACCGAGGCAAATCAATACCACTCACCTTCCACTTTTACTCATTTAGTTCGAATACAATCTATACAGTTTCAATATCGTTTTATTATTTTAAAAAATGAGATTTAAACATAGTACTTTGGTACTTCCGTCTTTATAATGGTCCCAGGTTTGTTTCCCGCCTTCAAGTAGACATTTTTCAAATATATATTTGACTTAAGTGCCAAGACAATCCCTAAATATTATTTAATTAAATTACTGTAGTAATATTACTTGCAGCAACTTATCGATTGTTACTACCAAACTGTGGTACAGTTATATTAAGAGAATTTAACACGTCAGAATGTGAGCAGTTTTAGTCTTTTATGAATAATTTAATACTTTTATGTCAAGTGCCATTAAAAAATTAAACAAATAGTGTTACTTTTTTTAATGTGATGGTGTCTAAATACTTTCGAAAGCAAATAATAAAATTTTTAGTTTCTATCGATTCTCCATATCTTTGTGAGTGTATTGATACAAAAAACTATCAAATTTTTAATAATTAACAAAACTAAGTGAAATATTTATGGGTAACGTTTTTGAGCATCGTCCCCTTCTTACGTAACCTTTCAACCTTTCATGTGCAAATAAATGTGCTTCGTCTGAATTTTGATTATAGTGAGATGTCTGAATATTACAAAATCAAATCATATAAAATAGGCCTAGATATGATTATGGTATCATTTGACTTGCCGTTTACTTGCAAGTATAAATGGTTATAGAAATTTCTTAGTGATTTGCTGTTTAAAGAAAATACCGTGTTTTACTTGTATCAGTTCTAGAGCACCATCCCCAATTAAAAAATAAACTTTTTTACTTTGGTGTATAAATAATATCTGAAATTAGGGCAGTAGAAAAATCACTGTTATAATAATTATAAATAAACATACAGTAGCCAATGACATAGGAGTGGTGGTAACTGATATCTAACAAAAGTTTTTTTTATTGCAAACATTGATCAACCAATGTGGAAATAATTATGAGAAAAACTAATCTTAAATTATAAAAAGCAATCACACACTTTCCTTTTGCAAAATTCTTTCATCCCTATTTGCTACAATCCACTCTCGTTGAATATCTTTTGACCAAAAATGTTTTTCACAAAATCTATCATTAGATTTTTTTTTTCTAAAATTCTTTTGACCAGAAATCTTTCTTGTATTTTTTTCCTCACAATCATGTCTCTCGAAATTTATTGCGTATAAACGTTGACACGTCAGTTTTAAAGTCTGATCAACTTTTACAATGGGTTTTAAGTAGAGTGTCATAAGAGGGATCCATTCCCACTTCTTTTCACTAGACATTTCCAACACAACACAACACAAAAACACTACAACAAAAGCAGTACCAGTATAATTAAAATACTTTATCACAGATCTCATTACTCTAGCAGACGAAAAATTAAACAGTTGCCAGTCAAACTCCGCATTGACGGCGTGTCAAGGGTAACTTGCAGTCACCCTTGGTCTCAAGGGCTTGTGCAGGGTGCATCGGCACACTTTGTGACTATTCGGACGGCTCTACACTTGATCACGTGATCGCCAATGCAATTATCAAGTGAGCGACAAGGGTCAACGGCGCGTGAAGTAGACTATTCGGATACAGCCTATGGTATTATATAAAAAGCCTTGGCACTTTATATAACGCCTGATTTCAGACATTGCCGGTGACATATATAATATATAGTGAAACAAAAAAAGGATATTATTGATGCGAAAATTTTTTTAAGCACAATTTGCATCAACTATACACCCTAAAACATTTTAGAATGTTTTAAAACAACCAAATTAAAGGTGGTCTTATTTAAAAACCTGAGGCTGCAACAAGACCACTCTCCAGGAAGACCCTAAAGTGGTGAATCGACTTTACATTTAAATGCACTGCAATGAAGAAGACTCTTTTAATATAATAATAATAATAATAATAAATAATAATAATAATAATAATAATAATAATAATATAATGATATGATAATAATAGATAATAATAATGATAACGATAATGATAATAAATAATCATCAGCAGCATCAACTGTTTCCAGCCTGTGGCCGGGTCACTTTAGTAAAATACCTTCATCTTCCTATATCCTTCCACCATTTTCCCTCCTTTAAGTTCTTCCATTCTTCTCCTCCCATTTGAACACTTTCTGTTATTTGCTCCTCCCATTTCTTGCTTGACCTCCCTCGCGTTTTTTTCCCCTACACACTTTATTTCCAACATTTTCTTTGGCATCCTCTCTTTTTCCATTCTCATCCTATGCCTATACCATCTCAGTCTTGCTTCCTCTACTATCTCATGTACTCTCTGTACCACCACTCTTTCCTGGATAACTTCATTCCTAATCTTGTTTCTCCTTGTAACAGCTAACATGCTCCTGACAAACTTCATTTCCATGGCCTCCACTTTCCTAGCCTCTCTTACATTCAATGTCCATGTTTTTGCTGCATTTGTGACAATGGGTAAAAAGTACGCCCGTGGAACTCGATCTTACACTTCAAGGGCACTTCTTTTCTCCATAACAGGTCTCTTACACACCTATAGAACAACTATCCCTGCTGTCTTCTCATTAAATCCTCTCTACTTTCACCTTTCTCCTCAATCACGCTTCCAAGATATTTTACTTTCTGTACTTTTCTCAGCTCAACTCCATCCTACTCACCTCGGTGGCATAGTTAGATAACGCGCTGACTTCGTGTTGAGCTAGACTGCCGAGGACGGGAAGATTGGGGTTCGAACCTCGCTCGGGTAAACTTTTTTTTTTCCGAAATGATTTTCCACTCTTCCTCCCTGGGTTCAGTTCCTCTATATTCAACCTTACCAATTCCTAATTCATTAGCGTAATTAGTACTTAAGCCTATAACCCGAACGGGTAAGATGCGGCGTAAATAATAATAATACTTAATTCTAACCTTTATAGCTTTGCTGGGACCTATCCTCTTCCTTGTCATTACCATTACATCACACTTTTCCATGCTAAATTTCACTCCTCACTCTTTCACTTCCTTGTTCCATTCTTCTAGTTGTTTTTGTACTTCTTCCTTCTCTCCCCACACCATCAAGTCATTAGCAAACATCATGGCTTTAATTCTTCTCTCCCCGAGTTCTCCTGCCACTTTGTTCATGACCATTTTCATTATTATTAACAATATTAATGGTGAAAGGGCACTCCCTACTTCACTCCATTTTTTTATTTTGAACCACTCTGTCCTTCCACTCTCCGTCTTAACACAACTCCTATTATTCTCATACATGCTTTTCACTCTCATTACAACTCCTCTTTCCATTTCAACCTTCCTAATCGCTTTCCAAACTTTATTTCTATCCACGTTATCATATGCCTTCTCACATCCATAAATACCATTACCAGGTATTTCCCATATTCATATCTTCTTTCCATCAGCTGTCGTGTAGCAAAGATTAAGTCTATTGTATACCTTTGTTCCCTAAATCCGTGCTGTTCCTTTCGTCACCTCTTCTTTCATTTTATTTTTATTCTATTTTTTTTTACAGTGGTATATCAGCATTATCCTCCTATAATTTGTACACCTCTTCCCGTCTCCTTTCTTGAGAGTAGGTATTATAACTCCCCTTTTCCAGTCTTCGTACATTGTTCTCCTTCCAAACCACTCTCAACATCCTGTATATATAAACATTGTATACCTACTTCAACTGCTGCTCTTATCATTTACACAGTCAATTCGTCCACACCTGGTACTTTTCCTTGTTTCATTTTCTTTAATGTGTCCTCCATCTCTTTCCATGTAAACTCTTTCCTCCTCTTTCTATTTATTCCTGTTCCTTTGTTTCACTCTCATCCCTCTTCTGGGTTGAACATTTTCTCAAAATATCTTATCCATATTTCCGTTTCTTCCTCTGTCTTCAATGTTCTTCCTTAATCTATAATTATAACTTGTCTTTTCTCTCTTCTCCTGTTTCTTACTTGGCTATTTAACACCTTCTCACTTCCTTCCACATCCCATTCCATCATTTCTGTGCATTTTAGCATCCAATCCTTCCTGGCTTCCTGTACAACTCACTTCGCTCTTTTTTTCTTCTCCCTATATTCTTCCTGCGCTTCCCCATTCCTTTTCTTAAAACTACCCTCATTTTTCTCCTCCGCTGCTTCCTTCACCCTGTCGGTCCACTAGGGTGTCTCCTTCCACTTCCTCTTATTACTTGTCCTTCCACATACCTCCTCTGCAGCTCCCACCAAACTGTTCTTAAACCTTTCCCATTCAACCTCTACACTTATCTCATCCTTGGCTGTCAAGCTTCTTGCCTTTATTAGGTACAGCTCTCTTTCCCCTTTATTTTTTTAGCCTCAACACCCTTATTTTTCTTTCTTGTCTTACTACCTTTCTCCTACATCCCCATCCCTTTGTGTCTGTCATCACCAACCTGTTTATGTTTACAGTCTGCCTTTTCATTTCTTCATCCATGATAAAGTAGTCTATCACAAACATTTGCTCCTCATCCCAACAGCTGTATCTAGTGTATCTTAGGACTGTCTCTTTCCTTCTTATACCAGCTGTTTGCCCCTTTCATTTAATTTCTTCCCCAAAACTACCAACAGCCTTCTACCTTCCTCGTTTCTATCTCCCCATCCTTCCTTCCCTAACACCTTTTAAAACCCTAGTCTCTGTTTTTCTATTTTTACTTTCAAATCCTCCTCACTATCCTACACATTTTTACCATATGCCTTTATAGGTCTTCCTCAGTCTTCTACCGTAGTGGTACTAGTATATCACTGTTTGGAAGTTAATATAGTGATCTTATTTAAACATTGCATCTAATAATTTTTTGGGTTATATGCATAATATGTACTAATTACACAAATGTGTTAAGGTTGATGAAAGTTTAATTTATAACAAGTGTGCTCACATTGGTGTGGAAGTATGGTGGAAAACAACTAGGGGAAAACCACATTCATTGCTCTTGAACGGTATTTGAACCCACGTCTCTTTGACACTGACAGTATCTATTGCTATTGTGACATCCCAAACATTAGATCACTGAAGGTGGTTAAAAGACACGTTTAACAAAGATAAGATAAAATCTTTGATAGCTCAGAATAGCAATCTATGCTTAGAGTTCTCGGGGGTGGGGAGGCGTCCTATGGCTGTCATGTTACTGAATTTACACAATCACGCAATTAGAATGTCATCTGAAAAGATGCGTATATTTCAATGAAATAGAATCCATAGCTTTCCCCATTTGTATAATTTTTTGAGAGAGGGGATAAAGGGGTTAAGGAAGCTCATTGGATAGTCTCTCAACAAATGACAGTTCTTTTTTTTCATAGTCTTAGACCAGCATTTTTCAACCTGTGTGCCGCGGCACAACAATATGCCGCTGAAGTTTGGGGGAATATAAAAAAGGTTTTTAGGAGTAAAATTAAATCTTTTTAAATCCTTGATCAACTTTTTTAAGATAACATGATTATTAGAATTTTAGCTAGGTATTGAACTTTTTTAACACAATATTTTTATGCATTTTTTAATGATATCTCTCTTTAAAAAACTGATGGTGTGCCTTGACAGCTTTAGTGCCTTAACCAGTGTACTGTGAGTTGAATAAGGTTGAAAATTGTTGTATTATATACTTCTTGAAGCAAATTTATTTATTTTTAAACATTAAGGTTGTACATGTGTTTACAGTTATACCGGAGACTAAAAAACTACTAGCCCTGGCAATGGGTCAAAACGTATTTGGTAGTAGATAACTTCTTTGGTGGGTTGTAAAAAACATTTAATTTGTTCAATCAAACGGTTGTCAAGAGTGTTGGAATTTTTTCTTTCTTTCAGAGGCAGAGTAGCTACACTTTTGGTCATATACCCAGAATGAATTTATATCCCATATATTATGACTTTCAAAAAAGGGCTAATTTTTATTTAGTGTCGTTTGTATATTGGTTTAAAAAAAACACATTTTTGTGTTGAAAGGATCTGATTTTTTAGGTTGAAAAGGGTTTGGTTTAATTCTTAAATTCACTTTCGATTACAACAAACATTTTATTTTAATAATAAGGTTGTCCTGATAACAGGTGCAAATGAAATTTACTAAAGTAAGAATAGACAGTATTAAGTGTGATCTAGACATTTTTTTTGTCAGCAATAACATTCTCTTTCCCAATGGTTATTTTGGTTAAATAAAACATTGATACTGTATAACACTTGTAGATAATTTAATCGATTTTAATAATATTTACATGTGCAATTTACAAACAAGTCTAAGCAACTTTGTAATTGATTTATATTAGTTTAGTATGTCAAAATACATATTTATTAGCACACATGACAAACTACACATTTAAATTCCTTAATATATCATTATGGTATTGAGAACAAGTCACAAGATAAGTTTGTAATTTTTTGGTTTACCTCTACCATCTATGCCATTCATGTGCCAGAAAAACAAAACAAAAATGCAAGCCCAACTTTCAAAAATCTCATCTTGCCCATCATAGTTTAACTACTTTCATATTTACACATAAAGTAAAGATATTTCCCAGTGACTATTGCTAACTAATAAGTGCTTAAGGAATGTTAGCTTTGGTACTTTTTTTTTTTTTAAATCGCTGGTAAATGTAAAGATATATTTACACAATCCTCTTGTCGATGTTCGTTTTTTTTTTTTTTTATGTTTGAATTTAACATTTATTAACATTACACTTATCAAACTATACATTAAGGGCGGCAAATGAAAAACAAAAATTTTGAAAACATCAATTAAAAAAAAGTTTTCCCACAAGTGTGCTGAGCTTTAGGTACTTTGCTTGTCATTTGTTTTTATACTCAAAATATGTTTTGATCATTATGAATTTTTTTAATCAGAGGAAGCGAGATGGGCTTAAATTAGAGGTGTACCGATTTATACATTTATACACGTCTATTTCCCGCCCACATTACACCCGACAGGGACTTGAACCTTGAACTACCTCTCACAGACAATTCAGTTTGTGAGAATGACACCTTAAACCATACAACCATCAATTTAGGCTCTAGATTTATAGATTCCAAGGAATCAGTCTTCCCATTCAGTGTATCAGTGACAAACTAATTTAGGCTTACAGGATGAATAAGAATGCATTTTAAGAAAATAGGCCAGTTTTCACCGAAAGATGGAAAAACTAATGCACCCGACCAGGGTTTGAGCTAAGTACATCGGCTACTATCAGTGGCTGTCATCGAAACTGGCAAGCCAGAAAAACACAAGTAAAAAAAAAAACAAAAAAATACTGGAATATTTGATCATTTGTGACATTTAACTTTAAGTTTTAAATATCTCAGCAGAGAATAGATAAGTGAACTGAAGAACAGCCAACACAGATTTGAAAATCCAGCTTTTTTTCACTTCTTTAAACATTGGGTTCTGTAACCACAGCTTTCATTTCCCCATCAAGATCAAATAATCTTGTTTTAAACCCCAATTAAATTGACTTATACCAGTAAATTTTTAACAAAAAATGAAATTGTATTCCTTCAAAATACTCTTCAAGTGTACGGCTATGGAAAAATGGGAATTACTTTTGGCTGCCTCGAGATATTAGAGTTAAAGATTTAAAATGTGAATAAATAAAATATAAAATAGTTCATTTAGAAAACTGTAAATTACTTATTTTAATGTGTTCAAGTACTAGTCACTAGAAAATGTTAAGCTTTTTTTCTATTAAGTATAGATATTGGGTTTATTTAATCATCCATTATTACTGTTCTTTTATAAATAATTATAGAAATCTATAGTTTGTTCATTTCTTTTAAGTGTTTTTACCCCTTTTTTTCTGTACCTTCATGATCTATAACAAAACATCCATGAAAAAAAATGAAAAGAGGTATTCCTAAGGTGCCTCTAAATGGGCCATATTTTATTACAATGTGTTGCTACAATTATGTACTGGTATATGGTGGGCTTTAATGCAGCCTTATATTGAAACTTGTGTTGACGGTAATATTGCAGAGCAATACTTTGGGAAATATTTTCGGCAATGTGCAATTTTTATTGTCCGTTTAAAATCACCTTAAAATATACATAATTGGAAGTCAAATATCCTTTCGTTACCGGTACACCTCTATTTTGCAATGTGTAACAAAAAGGTGAAGTCCCACAAATACATTGTCGAGCCAAAATATTGTTTAAGCGAAACTACCAAAAAACCCTAAATATACAATAAAAATTAAGAGGGCTGGCCAGCACATTTATCTTAGGGTACTGGATAAAAATTGTTTGGATAGAAAACTAAAAAAATTAAGGACAAATTTTCACTATCGCAGACAGTTTCGTCAGGTCAAGTGAGTGGACTGATACTCTTGTCTGACTGCTAAGGTCTACTGTAAATAGCTGAATGTTTTTCAGTTATGATTTCACTGTATAGATGACAGCACTTGTGTTAACAATTTCTATTCCAGTATCATTAAGGTAAGTGTGCCGGCTATCTCTCTAATTTTAACCATGATTTAGCCTAGTGCACAGACAAGTAAGAAACAGACTCTCAACCTTACGGGGTTCACTGCGCTCTTTTTGCCAGCTTGAGTCCTTCAACACTGGGCTTCGCTAGTGTCACTGCTGGGTGATGATAGGACTAACCGCAGCGATCCTAGTGGTGAAGGACTCAGGCAGCAAAAAGGAGCGCAACCATTTTAACCTGGAGGTTGAGTGTCTGGGTATATTATTTGTCTGTGGCCTAGTGTTACATTTCAAATAGCCAAAATATACCATTGAATTGATGCCAATAACTTATACTAATGTTTAAACAGTAAAATAAATTACAGGTATCTATATTATATTTGCATGTATCAAATATTTCTTTTTGAAACAATATTCTTATAACTTAATATGATTGATTAAATATCAGAGTAATAAATAAAACATACATCACATATTTTATTATAGTGTTCGTTAAAAATATGCAGTGATATGAACATTATTAAGTTTCTAAACATCAAATCTCTTTTCAATGATTTGATTCCAGTACTTAAATAATATAACTTGAGTCCAAGTTTCAAGCTCTGTAAAGGAAAATCAAGAAAATTATGTGATAAAGATACACAATCTAATCTTTGGTGTTTATTTATTAGCTATAAAATAAAGTAGTGTTAGAGCTTAAAATTTATATATTTTGTACAATACCGATATTTAACTTTCAAATACACTTATTATTGTTGAATTTCACAACTTTCAACTTAAGTTTTGGCATTTGTGTGGTAAAATAAAATATAGGTGAAATATTCACAAACTATTGCAGAGAAATACCAATATCAAGTGTAAACTAATAGAAAAACTAGAAATATTTTGGTACACAAAGAAAGTATTGAGAAAAACGATATATTTTAATCACTAGTTTCAATGCCGAAAGAAAGTTGTGTTTTCCGATACAAAAGCATTACTACTAATAGGTTTTTTTAGAGCACACTTATTGATAAGTAGTAACTATAATATATCATACACAATATTAAACTTAGTTTAAAGATAATATCAAACAATTAGGTTAATTATTATTCATTTACATTTATTATAAATAAATTGTAGCCTGTTTGACTACTACAAAAATATTATTTTTTATACTATAGTTTATCACAATTAATATGTTCCAACATTCAAATAATTTGCGGGGAAATAAAAACAAAGATGCAAATGCATATTATTTTATGAAATAATAACCAAAAATTGTGATGCGCCAATATATGATAATACAAAAAAAAAGCACTAATTACATTTAAAAAAAACTAAATCACAATGAACAAAATCGCAAATTTAAAAAATGTGGCAACATATTTTGCGAATACCTGTCAATTCTGAGAGTGTGATGTCATATTACGACAGAACAGACATTCACACAGTTTCAATAGCAAAGTTTCATAGATTCAGTCTTGTCTTTGAGACGAGATCTTCACTGGTAAATATTATTACAGAAAACACTCGTTTTTTTTTAAATTTTATGTTTAACTGAAAAGTTACAGGGTCCAATCGGGCATATACCTTCAGTCTAATGGGGAAGTTTCCCCGCCCTTTTCCTCAACCCCAAGTCCTCCTCTCAACTTATTGCTATATCACACAAGTGACGACAACAAACAAAAATAGCAAAATATATTCTGCAACTCATTCATGTCACATCTGTTCAATGCGGAGTACGGTGAACAAGACGACACATCTTGTGTTCAGACTCTTTAGCTTCCCGGGCCCACTTGGTACTTGTGGGTCGGTTACACAGGTGACCCTTCCCCCCCACTTCCGCCACTGTACTCTTTCATTAGTTCCCGAAGTCTGAGGATTTCTTTGGAAGCCGAGGCCAGGTCGGATTTCAGCTGTAATTCTTTCTCACGTAATCTCTTGATGTCTTGCTGGCAGGTCTAGAGACAAATAACATTTCGATAAGACTATAATATTTATTTTTAAAAAAAATAAGTTTTGTCCAAGCTAAATTCATAAAATGTTGACAAATTAATTAAAATTATAAACTTTATGTCCTTCTTTGCCAATAAACATAAAAAAAAACAACTTCAAATAACTCTGGAATTAAATCAAAGGAAAGATGGCATCAAAATGCTATATTAAAGTGAAAAGAGGTTTTCCTTTGAGATGCATTATATATTTACATCCATTATCCTTTTCTTTGTTTGTCCTTTATGTTATACCTTTTACATGTTCCTATCTGTGTGTCCTATCATTCTTTACAATTTTCCATTTTCTCCCCTTTTTTTTTTTTTTTCTTTTTTAGGAAGTTGCGTTGCGCATTTCACACTCCTCCCTGATAAGTTCCGATAGAATGAAACCTAGGTTGGGGGATTGGGTGGTGAGGATCGATTTTCTTTAAGAGGCGACCATTACCTCTTTGTCCAGTGGCAGCAACGTAAAGTTTGAACTGTGTTCTTCTTTTAATTGTAAAAGCCATATTGGGTTTGTCTCTTTATATGTTTCTATCCACCTTTCCTGTACCTTCTCCCAGATATAATTTAAACTATACATTGAAAACAAATAAAAAAGATTGAGGCAGATCTCTCTTACAAATGCGAGTCCCTTATTTAAACTGTTACATATGGAAGAAGGTATATCAAAGGTATATAAAAACACATAAAACACAATATGGCTTTTACAATTAAAAGAAGAACACAGTTCACACTTTAAGCAAAGTAACTTCCTTAGAGAGGAAACCAAAAAAACACTTAAGAGGGAAAAAAATTAATTGCTAAGGACAGAGAGGACACTTAGATAATAACACATAAAAAGAACAAATAACAGAGGATAAACAGAGAACCACAGAAAATTGTAAAAGCCATATCTTGTTGGTCCCATTCTACACCTTTCCTGTAACTTCTTTCATATAAAATTAAGATCGATTCTTGGGAATAGTTACGATGACTTATAACTAAGGTAAATTTAAACATTATTATAAAAGCAATGAACTAAATTTAGGGATAGATTTCACACACCCAGTCTCTAAAAATCAATTTATAAGGATTTTAATTAGTTAAACTAAAGTAAATTTAGATTATGATTATTATAAAAGCAGTGAACTAAAGTTAGAAATATATCTAATACATTTACACACTAAATCTTTAAAAACTAATCGATTAGTATTTATATCTTTCGATAGCAAATGATGATTGGAGATGGATAAAATAATATATTTCTCAAATTTAAATTCGAACCCTCGAATCTTTAAATATATATAATTTTACTTAAATAACACAAATTTAATTTACAGAAAAAAGGCAACTGATAAAAGCTATTTTGTTTTCATGTATACTATAAACAACAAAGATAACACTTTCGTTAGTTAATTTATTATTTTACAACTAATTTTGCCCCCCCCCCCCTTTTTTATGAAGGAATACCTTTTCTAAACCAAATTGTCTTTGTCATCTTACTTTTATCCTCAATCAGACACCTTAGTTCAGTCGGTAGCATGTCTGTCTACTGAGCTAAGAGTACCAAGTTCGATTCCTGAAATGGCTGAAAAATTTATCATTGGTGAAATGTGGGTTTACCCTCTCATAGTGATAAATGAACGGCTGGGGACTGGATGCGGTGTTTGCCCTAGTCTTAAGTTAGATTATAAGGCATATGAAGCTATGACAGGCCTAGCCAGCCAGCAGTGGAAAGTATATGGCTTGAATAAAAAATTGATCTAGACCTAAAGCTGGAAACGCTAATGGATGTAAAAAAAAACTTTTATTCTCTGCATTCCCTGCATATAAAAACAAAAACTGGTTGATAATACTAACCACATTCTGTCTCAGTAGGTCCAGTTTATCACACTTGAGCCTGGTGACTTCCTGTCGTAGTTGGTCCACCTGCCTCCCCCCGGCTTCACCATCCAGACACACGCTGCAAGCCTTGTTGGTGGTCTCAGCTGACGACATACTCTCCAGACCAGTGTCGCTGTCGACATACACCGCAGCGTCCAGATCCACGCTGTTTAGAGAAGAGTCATCGCTCTCTGACATTGTTGCTCTGAAACAAAGAAGCCAAACCTGGTATTAAGAAATTAATACTTTCCAAACAAATGTAGCTAGCAAAAAAAAACAAACAAAAATTCTAAACAAAACCATATTTGACTTGAACAAGATCGCCAGGACAAAAAAAAAATTCACGCTGAGTACATTCAAAATTCGTCAGATTTAAAGTGAAATAATAAAAGTCACAATGAAAAATAACCCAATTCTAAACATTGCAATTTCATTTAAATGATAGAACTTTCATATACTGAAATTTGAAAGCTAAGAATCTAGATGTTGAAAGTTGTGATAGCGAGCGTAATTATACAGTATACTTTGGATTATTAGAGGTGGTAGAAGAAAAAACTTGGACCAGATAAAAAAAAACTGAAAAAATCCAGCGATACGCATTTCTAAAAAGTAAACATTGAATAAGTACACCCAAATAAAATATTTTTTAGAAAAAATAGAATTGCCACTTCCGTTTAGTTACATTTCACAACTTTACCAATTTTATTTCCTATTTCCTATCATTATCTATGAATGTGAAACATGGCCTCTTACCTTAATGATGAAAATAAATTTAGGGTGTTCAAAAAAACAAGGTACTTAGAAAGCTATTTAGTCCAAAAATGAATGAAGATAGTGGGGAGTGGAGGAGGCTACATAATGAGCTGCATACCCTGTACTAATCACCAGACATTGTTAGGGTAATAAAATCTCGCAGGTCACGGTGGGCAGGTCATGCAGCGCGAATGGGAGTATCTAGAACCGCGTTCAAGGTATTGAATGGCAAACCCAATGGGAAAAGACCATTGGGAAGACCCAGAACGCAGATGGGAGGATAATTTGGATGGACCTAAGAGAGATAAGGTGTAATGAGATAGACTCAATAGAATTAGTTCAAGATAGGGACTGGTGGCATACTTTTGTGAGTGCGGTAATGAGCTTTCGAGTTTCTAATGCCATAGAGTAAGTTATTATGTACTGTTCACACAAAATTATCTTTACATTTCATGTTAAAATTTTCATCCACACACGCCAGAAAAGCTTTTACATCACTGGAAAGTTACAATGTAACGTGTAGGTGGGCTTTAATTGAAAGTTTACTGTTCAGTTTACATTCATGTGACTCCGGAAAATCAAGTCTCTACTGTAGATTCTTTCAAAAACCAGTAAGAACCTTATCAAGGAATGAGTTTGACATCCTTAGAAAAACTATTAAATTTTTTTACTAAAGTGCGTCAAGACATCATGAGATGATAAATGGCTTTGTCATTTATATTGCAGGATTTTTTGGGTTTATAATATTTTCATCGCGTTTACAGATTTTGCTGATCAGTACCAGCTCTGTTTCGTGTGAAGGGAAGAGGCACCGTTTTTGGTTTAGGAAAGCTAAACCAAAACTACACAGCCAACAGGGTAAGACATCTTATTTGTTTATTAACACCAGGGAATGCACTAAGGCAGCGGCTCCTAACCTTTTTTTGCTTGCGTACCCCTTGGCAGCCATTTCCATAAATTGTACCCTTAATATTAGTAAAATGTTTAATTATCTACTACATTTTGTAGTTATTTCTGATTTATTTGTTGCAACTTAAAATAAATGGACTGTTAATAGTAATTAATTTCACAACATTTGGCTGATTATTTTGTATTTCCGTATTTATTCAAATATTTTCGCGTACCCCCAAATGTCCTGGCACGTACCCCTAGGAGTACGCATACCCCACATTGGGACCACTGCACTAGGGGTAGGTTTTCTGCTTGAGTAGTTTTCAGTTTTCCTTATTTTCTTGGAATCAACTCATCATTTGGTTTTTTTTTTAAATTAGATGGTAGATTTGTGAGTGAAGTGTCCTTTTTGAAACTCTAAGAGAAGCGCACTTGATTTATATGATATTCGTAAGGACAAATCAAATTTTCTTTAAATGTTTTATGTTGGAAAAAATGTATATTGTGCATATTTATATAAATTTAGACACTAGATATCATTTACATAAGTTTGTACTATAAAAAGTTTAACAAATAGAGGCTTAAGCTAATGAGTTAATTAAATATTACAGCATACAATTCAATTAGTGAAGATTTTTTTTCCGTATATTGACACCAATTTAAAATATACATACAGCATAAAATAAAAAGATTGAGAAGGTCTGTAATTTTCGTTTAGTTTTTTTTTAATAAAGACAAAGCTAACAAATGTTTGAATAAAAATCACAGTTTAAGATGCTTTGCACACCCATATTAGAGAGATTATGTCACTAATAGCTAGTCACAGTTTAAGAACGCTCTGCACACCCATATTAGAGAGATATCATGTCACTAATAGCTAGTTACAGTTTAAGACGCTCTGCACACCCATATTAGAGAGATCATGTCACTAATAGCTAGTCACAGTTTAAGACGCTCTGCACACCATATTAGAGAGATCATGTCACTAATAGCTAGTCACAGTTTAAGACGCTCTGCACACCCATATTAAGAGATCATGTCACTAATAACCAAACCACTTTAAGCCTAAAAGATGCATTAATTTTCTGCGGCAAATTTTAATGCAAGTTATGTACCCTTATTCCTAACGATATTTTGACAAATGGGCCAGTTGTTTGGTTGGCTAGCGATGTTATCTAGGTCTAGATCAATCTAAGATTATATTTTCAACAAAATGGCTATGTATGAGCTTCATACCTGGTAGTTCTATGACTCTGAATGTCAGGACTGGAGACTGGCGACGAAGGAGCACTTTTCTTCCCCCCGCCACTGCTTTTTGACAGGGACCGCCCGCTCTGGGGAAGGAAAAAAAAAAATGCTTTCAATCCTTTTACATGACTTATGTACTAGGAGGTTAATATGCACTTATGTTTTCTAGAACAATAATACCTAAATGGAAATGGTGCGAGTCTAAATTCTCTATAAGATTTGACAGGTTTTAAATATTTGGTCATAAACGTTGATTAATGTGAGGGAATAGCCACGAATAGATATAGTTGGTACACACACAATCACTGACACCTTAACTCAGGGCGGTAGCTTGTCTATCTAATGAGCTAAGAGTTCCCGGGTTCGATTCCATGGCCCGAAAATATGTATCATTGGTGAAATGTGGGTTTACCCTTTTATAATGATGTATTAATGGCCAGGGACTGGATATTGTGTCTGTCCTAGACTTAAGTTAGATTATAAGTCATATGAAACTAAGACAGGCCTAGCAAGCCGGTAGCGAAAAATATGATTAGAATAAAAAAAAATTACCCGGACCACAAGCTGGAAACAATTATCAGATATAAAGATACACACACCAAAGTAATACAAATATCACATGTAATCAACCTAGTATATAAATCAACAGAACGTGGGGAAAAAGGACTAAAGAATGATGAAACAAGTAATCAGATGATATATATATATTCAACACACAACTAAGAGCCCACAGTTTAGGGTTTGAACCCTGTTGGGAAGGTGTTCTTTTTAGCTCAATAACAAGTAACTTTCCAGTGGGGAAATTATGTGTTGGCCCACATTTTTTTAAGTATTCGTTTTCATGCCGGATTTATGTATGTGAGGGCCTCAGGGCAAATATACAGCATGCAAGTCCCTCAAAACCATGTAAATTACATCATAGGATATAAATTAACCAACTGTTTGGTTTCACACAAATGTAATAATAATATAATAAAAGGAAGTAGGTTTGTTAAGACTTTATAAAAACGCTCATTATTTATACAAATTTTCTTTGCAGTAAACATGTAAATAATGTATTTAAAGTCCATTTCATTTAGTATATCACAAAGAGGCACAGAACAAGAAGGCATCTACAATATAAAATCTTGTGGCGGGGGGGTTGCGGGACCCCCGAGAAATCGACCCCGCCCCTTCTTCCACCCTTTAAGTCGGGAACTTTTGTATTGATAATACAGTTAATAAGTATACTTGATTACCCATAAACAGCAGAAAAAATATGTTTATTTTATTCACCGTTGTGTGTTACTTTTTAATAACAAATATTATTTTTTCCTAAAAATTTGTGCTAAAAAATGGTAAAATAAATACATTCAACAGTACTCATTTCCCATTGTGACTAAAGTTTGTATCAAGGTTAGTCGGAATTTGTTAGTTTAAAATTGAGTATGTGCGTCCATGCACGCACAGGTCCTATCCGATCAACTCACCGAGGGTGTGGCGGTCTCTGGTATGGAGGGTGGGGGCTGTGGAGCGGCCGACTTCTTGCACCCCTGCGTCCCTGCGTTGATGAGGTTGTTGTCCACGCTCTGACTGCGCACCCTGGCCGTGAGCGCCTTGCGTACAGTGTCGATGAACCTGCTCCCCGCCCCACCCCCGTCAGACTTTGGGGTGTCCGGAGCGGAGGGGGAGTCCGAGCCGCCGAGGAACTCCGAGATTTGTCCCTCAACTCGTCCACCAAGGACTGCAGGAGAGAGGTCCTTGTTCGCAACTACAAAAAAACAACAAAAAAACAACTAAAAAAACTAAAGGTACAAATAGTTTACATTAATAAAAACAAAGATGGCATCATTATGGGACAAACCAGACCCCAGATTATTTACAACCCATAAAACAAAATCATATAATTGGGACGAAATTAAACTCTTTTTATTATCATTTTCATTTTAGTTTTCATTTATTCAAGATATTTAACATGCACTTTTTGAACTGACTAATTATATCTGCATACGACTTGTTAGAGACTCACTGAAACTTATTGTGTGAGGTTGGCGAGACTGGTGATTACAGGCGAGAGACAGGACAGTCAGTGCGTGAGATGGC
This sequence comes from Timema podura, assembly GCA_033556935.1. NCBI lineage: Eukaryota > Metazoa > Arthropoda > Insecta > Phasmatodea > Timematidae > Timema > Timema podura. The sequence continues at coordinate 22,670,835 of JAVRXN010000013.1, read as the reverse complement.
GGTGTGTAGACGTGAATAAGGCGTGTGCGAGTTAAGGTCGTGAAAAGGGGTTGTGTTCGTACATGTGCGTAGCACAAGTTATGTTGGATCACCAAGTGTAAAATAACTAGACCATTTGTGGGTATAACAGACTTATTAACAAACTTAAATCTAGAACAAACACAGCATACAGCCCTCAGCCGTTAATTCATCCCTACTAAAGGGGAAATCCACATTTCACCAATTATAATTTTTTTGACCATGCCAGGAATCAAACCTGGGATCCTTAGCTCAGTAGACAGACATGCTATCAACTTAGCTAAGGCGTCAAAACTTTTTGATTATCAATCAATCTAAGATATGGTTTGAAAACCAAGTGTTTTCAAACATATTTATATACAGGATGTGCTAAGATTAGCTTTACAACCTTAATTCAATATTTTCGTCTGGCTGCTTTGCAAATCATAAACAATGCTCATATCAAACATTTTTAAATTTTCTACTGGTAAAAAACAACTAAGTTTTTTGTGTCTGGTACATTTCCTTGATTGATCATTTTATGTGTGTTTGTTTGTTAAATAATTAATTTAGTATAAAAAATGTGAAACTTATTTTCAGACAGCCTGTTTAACTAATATTTATTGGAAAAAAACAGAACAAAAAAATAACCATGATTTATGTATACACATCAATATTTTTGAAAAATTAATAAACTACCTCTAGCTTAGAGAATTTCTCCGCCTTGTAACAAGCATTCTCTGCGTTGATTAGTTTTGTGAGGAGAAACTCCTTGAGTTCAGGCCCCTTCTTGAACACGGCGGGGTTCGGTAACGTGGGGCCAAAGAACGGGACATCATCCCTCGCTGTCACGCTCACTTTATACCTTAAATAAAAGGAAAGGGTTAAGTTACATTTTAATTAATGCATTCCAATACAAGTATAGTAACTATATGCTGCGTTAACCTTCCAAATCACAGAGTTTGCTAGTAGAGCCCAGTGAGAGTTGAGATTTTTTTGAATTTTTGTACAAATCTACAGTTCAAAACTTTTTTTAGAGCCACTCACTTTTTTTTGACATTGAAACACCTATCATAATAACATCTTTATATTCAGTGATTAGCATAAATTATATAAAGATACCTACTACTCCGCCCAATTTGACAATACAGCAGACTATTATTCAGGGTCGCACGAATTAACCAGGGGGGTAGTTTTTAATTATCTAATAAAATTTAAATTAAATTTCCGTCCTACATGCTATGATACAACTGTCCTGCAATTTACAAGCCAGTAAAAACTAAACATGTGGATGAAAAATTAAACATGATATGTACACATAATTTTACATTTGACTGTACATAATAACAGAAAATAAAATTGGTGAAATTGCAAAAATGTCAGTGAACAAAGGTGGCGACATGATTATAACAACAAAATAAAGACTAGATGTTATTCTTGAGTACTTTACTCAGTGTTTACTTTTGAGGGAAAGCGCATCGCTTGGTTTATCCGGGGGATTTTTAACCCGGCCCAATTTTTTTTCTCCTACCACGCCAGATAATCCAAAGAGTGTTCTTTTTGTATTAAAAGTAAATCATATCACTACTCACCTCGTGTTGGGAGTTTGCGGCTCCAACACTTGGACAACTATGTAGGCGTGAAGGAAATGTGAAGCAATCATATCTGGCGAGAACGGAGTGTTGGACTCTTGAAACACGATGGCCACTATGTCGTTACCTGGAACACAAGAGAACAGTTAAAATAATAATGAATTATATCAATTTCTAGAAGGTTCTCAAGCAGTGGTGCACCCATAAACTTACTTTAGGGTGGGAATAAGATGAAATAAAATCTCTTTTAGGGAAAATAGGGATGGGGCTGGGTTTTCAAGGGGGATTAGCCCCCTAATTGTCAGGAGCCAAGAAAATGTATGCATCTAGAAGCTATTTAGAGATTTCTTAGTGGTAAATGAAGGCAGCAAATTTATTAGCTTAAGTAGCCTTACATAAAAATATGTGTTCAACATTATTTCTGCACTTTTTTTTTTACATCGGTGATCTTGGGAGCACTTAAAATGCGTATAAAGGTGTATTTGAGGAACCAGCTAGAGAGCTCAACAGGGTTATATCGAGAAGCAAAAGGGGCTATTTGGAGTTTGTCTTCCCTCGCCCCCTCCCCAAATTTATTATTAGGGACTAGTAATACATTTTTATATTCCTTATCAATGTCCAGGTTCATAGCTGACTGGGAGTTTTATAAAATTCCTAACAGCTACAACCTTATTGTGTTTTAAAACACTTTACTCTAAATTTCTTCAAGAGGAAGTTAATGTTAAGAGAAAAAAAAGCCTCTTGTCCGACAACTCTCTCACAGGTGACAACAGAAAGAACCTGCTTATAACATATATTTCTGGTTACGGCCTTGGTACTCTCTGCCACAGATGTTCCTGGGACACCAATTCCTCCTGAACCAGCTACAAAGAGATAACGTGCGACAACACACCTATATGCCTCTTCCTCTGGAGTTGCTGAGGATCATGGTCAGTGTACGGTAGTAGAGTGGACACGTGGAACATTATCTCCCTCTCTCGGAACACCTCGTACACCGCGTCGTCACCTGTGTGGCCATGCTTGATGTCGAGACCCCCTCGGTAGCTTCAACACAAATTACACCCCCAGTTCATTTCCGAGTAAGGATTTTAATAAGTGTTTGGAAACAAACGCGCATGGTGTCTACTTGACTCAACTTGACCAATGAAATTCCCAACTTTTTCCCTGATCATTTCCTAAAATTCCCCGACTCTAAAGTGCGTTGCACCCTTTATTCTAAAAATTAATAAGTTTTAAATTTAGATAAACATTTTTTAAAATTTGTATTAACACAGTCTACTAAGAATTAGAAAATTAGAAAATATATGACACATCTAAAAAAAACAGTTTGACCACATTGTAATTTACTGATTTAGTAATTATTATTTTTCATATTTTGAGTAAAACAACATTTCACAGATTTGTGTTGTTGTAATTTACCAAATTCCCAACTTGTTCCCGTTTTTTCCCCGACCACTTCAAACTCCCGGCTAATTCCAGTTTTCCCGGACGGTAGACACCCTGCAAGCATCTTTAATTTTGATTTTTTTTAAAATAAAAAAATCCCAAGAGAAATTGGTCATTTTCATTAATTCGTGTGTGTGTGTTTTGGCATTTAGGTCTAACACTCGGTATATGCAGGCAGCCCTGTCCACCACCCAACCCTCAAGCAATATTTCAAACATGTCCTCTCACCCCTTGTGATCCTTGAGGTGTATCTTCTGACCCAACAGAACGAGGAACTCGTCGAGCGCCGCGCTGGTGTGCATGTTACTGAACAGCTCCTCCTCGTTTATCTGACCAAACCTCTGGTACAGTATCCCGAACTTGAACTTGGATACTAGGACATGCTCATCGTACGCGGCAATGGGTTGACTGGCGCGCGGACACAGCACAGCTGTGAACTTGTCCACGTTCAGCTGTTCGTTCAACAGCTGCAAATATATTTACAATATTACACCGTTCTTAAAAAATTGTTAATTTTATCAATTTATTTATTTATCAATTTCAGCACCATGATTATTAACGTCTTAATCTAAGGAGTAGGGATGAGGGTAACTTTTTAGAGGAAGTGCATCCACATTAGCAAATACAGATTAGGGTGTCTACTTAATTAAGTAAACCGTATTTCATTACCTGTGCATTTAATGAGGATCACATTCCATCAAAGAATCAAAGAGCATAACAATCAAATTACAGGTGACCTGGTGGTCTAGGGGTAAGGTGTCAGACTTCTGTGCTGAGGGTCCGGGGTTCAATCCTCGGTCCCGGCACAGTTTATTGATTGCCAAACCCTTCCTTCACCTCTGACAAGACGTGTATTAATCAAGACTTGTGAATGTGAGGAATGCCAGGCCTCCACCGTGGTTCGGATTCCACGTTAAACTGTAAGTCCTCCATTTCATATCACAATCACCCTACCATTACACATTAGCGTAAGTGCGTATAACCCGAACGGGTAGTAAGACGCGGTGCTAATAATAATAATAATAATAATAATAATAATAATAATAATAATTAATAATAATAATAATAATAATAATAACAACAATCAAATTTTCCAGATCTCCATTTAAAAAAATTGTATATTTTATTATAGCTCGTAAATTGTTGATTTTATAGAAATATATTTAAAATTAAAGTAGTTTTATTTTAAGAGCCCTACAGCTATTTCGTTTCTCAAAAAGTTGTGGTTATTTTATCAAAATTGGTAATATCCGTATATTTAAAGTAAATACCCTCCAAGTAATTTTCCGGAAAAATTAGATGCAGCATTTTGTTTATAACGTTAAACAAAGCCTGAGTACGAATTTTAATCAAAATCGGCTCATGTTTTCACCTCCAAGAACTGCCCTTCAAGGATTAGTCGTCAAAATTCCAAAAATCCCTCTGAGGAACCTCATAAAAACAATAGAGACCAAGTTTTTGCCAGATCGGTGAAATGGTTTCGGCTCCAGAGGGGTTATAAAACATCAACATCCATCAAAATCTCGAATTCAATTTTTTTTAACGATAACAATACTTCCTCTTTTCAAGAGATCACGAAGAAAGTAGAAATAAATTACCAAGAAAATGATTATTAAATATTATTATTATTATTATTATTACTATTAGCACCGCATCTTACTACAGGTTCAGGTTACACGCACTTACGCTAATGTGTAATGGTGGGTGATTGATTGCGAGATGAAATGGAGGACCTACAGTTTAACGTGGGATCCGAACCACGGGGGAGGCCTGGCATTCCACACACTCACAAGTCTTGTCAGAGGTGTGAAGGAATGGTTTGGTAATCAGATAAATCTGTGCCGGGACCGAGGATTGAACCCCGGACCACCAGCGCAAAATTCTGACACCTTACCCCTAGACCATCAGGTCACTTACCAAGAGAATTAAAAAACAGGAAAAGTCTTATGTATGGAAATAGAAATGAGAATATTTTATTTGTTATTTCCTTGACAAGTGACAAGTTTTAAAAAAATAATACAAGAGTTCAGTAAAGTGGTAACAACAACCAGATAGATCAAAGTCCTCTAACATTCGGGGTGAGAGCCCGCCGTGGGGTGACGGAGTACTTCCGGTCTCCCAAAATACCAGGGAACAAGGTTTGATGGCCCCGAGCCCGTTTCATTGGCTGCTTGTGTCAACATGACAAGGGTATCAGGAGGATGATCTCACAAGTTGGACTAAATATGGCGGGAGTCTAATGTGACATGACACCTTTTAATTAGGGAAATCCCCCCCCCCCCCCGTTTCTTCGGTGGCCGCATGGTCTTAGGCGGTGGTATCCAACCTTTTATGTTCGCATACCCTTAGATTATAGTCTCTCTTTAACTTTGTACTAACAAAAGATTTTTTTTAGCAGTGTCCTACCCGCCTCAGTGGCGTAGCTAGCTAACGCACTGGTTTCGTGGTGAGCTAGACTGCCGAGGACGGGGAGATCGAGGTTCGAATCTCGCTCGGGTGAACTGGGGGTGGTTTTGCCTAGATTGTTTTACACTCTCACGCAAATGCTGGTTCACTTCCTCTATATTCAACCTTCCCATTAGCCTAATTAGTACTTAGGCGTATAGCCCGAACGAGTAGTAAGACGCGGTGATAAGTATAAGTAGTATCTTACAACCCATTTGGATTAAGCCTAAATGCTTATGTACTAGTTTCGCTAATGGTATTAGGGTTTAGGAAGGATATATTTAAGGGAAGTGTACCCGCATTTGCGTTGAGGGAGAGTGGAAAACTATTTAGGAAAAACCATTCTCAGTAGACCCAACCGGGATTCTAACCCTTATCTCTCCATCTTCAATAGGCCAGTCTAACTTGAGGGTGACGCCTTAGACCATTCGGTCACTGAAGCGAGTTTTCGCAGATATAGATATACTAAAAAGGGATTTTTTAAACGTGTTTTAGTGGTAAATTAAATTAACTCTTATTTTTTTAATTCCATGTAGACCCTATCAAATACAAAAGGACAATAGAATGAATTGCAATAAACCACCAATTTTGATATTATATGAGTTTTATTTTAAATAATTTTAGAAAGTATTTTTTTTGTTTTTTGTGCAACACGTGTTACTACCTATCCGGGGTACATGCACGTACAGCGAGAAGGAAACTATTTAGGGATTTGAATCTTTGGCCCGACCAGAGTGTCTTAACCAGAATTCAAACCATTCATTCAGATAAGGATATGTTCTGAATTAGGGTGTTTGGAAAAGTATCAATACTTTACTGATATAAATATTTTCTTTTCGATACATATTCTTTCTAACTTGATATTTTGGTTTCTATACTTTTATTCACAGTATTAAAAAAAATCCTTTACCGGTATTTATAACAACTTATAATCTATGTATTTTAAAAGAATCCCACACTCAAGATACCCTAATCCAACATTCCTGCTCGTTTGTTCCTACTTGTGAATGTGTGAAATACCAGGCCTCCACCGTGGTTCGGATTCCACGTTAAACTGTAGGTCCTACATTTCATCTCACAATCACCCGAACGGTTAGTAAGATGTGGTACTAATAATATTTTTTTCCCCCTAGATGCACTTCATAACTGGGCTCCATTACTATTGTCTGATTACATTACTACCACTTTAAGTGATACAAATTAATATAAGTGCGTATAGACTGAACAGTAAGTTATAAAAAAATAATACAAGGAATATGAAATTTCTATTATAAATTTAAGTCAGTACTGTTATCAATAGGATACTTTTCTTCCTACAGTATAAATGAGTCAAGTGTCCAAAGTACTTTACTTCCTACACTATAAATGAGTAGAGTGTCCAAAGTACTTTACTTCCTACACCAGAAAAGAATAAAGTATCCACACTTTACTTCCTACACTAGTAACCATACCATTCTTCCCTTATAGAAATAAAGTACTGATACCACTCTTACCACATCTGTAACCTGAAGCTCTCTTAGTATGACCAAGCATTCCTACGCATGACATAACCTCCCTCCGAGGTTAGTTAGAGGCGCCCTGACAAGGTGTGCCTGCCTGTTCACCTCATCCACGCATACCAACGCAACAAAAACAACCTCCCTAACAACAATTGCAGGGAGGAGTCGTCACGCTTCCTCTTCCCACAGGCCTTCATTGTTCGTCAACAATTAGCACGGGCTCTTCACAGCGTCACTTAGTAGCTGGCGGATAAAGGACTCTCTTTAATTGGACGGTCTGGGTAACAACTTGCAATCATCCTCGGCGACAAAAACCTTTTAAAATTCCTAGAGTCTAACACAGGAACTTCGCTAAACTAAAATTTTATATAATTTTTCTGTGGGTTAACGTCCTTAGGATAAATTAAACTTAAGGTGATTGGCCCTTTTCATTTGGCGTGGAAATGCAGAGCCATGGGAACATAATGTTATCTTCAAGAATTTGATTGTTTTGCAAATTTCTTTCTTGTACCAAGAAGTTTGATTAAGTTATACTTTTTATACACACACCTCCTCTATAATTTTAACAGTGATCAAATATCGATAAAATTTACATTTTCCAATAGAAAACTGCCGGCTTCATAACAAAAATGTAACAAATAATAAACATCGATACATTATCTTAGAAGGGGTGTTGAAAATATCAACATAAAAGTTTTCACTCGTTCTCGAGAAAAAGCGATATTTCTAAACGTATGATTATCCCGCGAGACCTGTCCGGTAGCTAACGCCATCTACAGTTTCCATGATACATATGTTCTTGTTAGTGCGGAAGGATACTTTGGTCGGTTGTGAAGCCACGCCACGCCTTTGACCCTCCCGCCCATCATCCCACCAAATAGGTTTTAGACTTGCACTCGACAGGGCCAAGGGCCTTAAGTGGGAACTTAAAAACTTGGGAAGCCTAAGTTATATTGGTTCCATTTAAATATTTGCAATTTTTTTTAAAAATTTCAAATCTTAAGCCTCTACATTTCCAGGTGCAGCAATCGATGAAACCCCAAAATGAAAATCTGTGGTTTCTTTTGATATCGTGTAAATATTTATACGAGAAAAAGTATTAGGAGGAGGGTGACTGTCCTGTACATTAGGAGGAGGGTGACTGTCCTGTACATTAGGAGGAGGGTGACTGTCCTGTACATTAGGAGGAGGGTGACTGTCCTGTACATTAGGAGGAGGGTGACTGTCCTGTACATTAGGAGGAGGGTGACTGTCCTGTACATTAGGAGGAGGGTGACTGTCCTGTACATTAGGAGGAGGGTGACTGTCCTGTACATTAGAAGGAGGGTGACTGTCCTGTACATTAGGAGGAGGGTGAGTGTCCTGTACATTAGGAGGAGGGTGAGTGTCCTGTACATTAGGAGGAGGGTGACTGTCCTGTACATTAGGAGGAGGGTGACTGTCCTGTACATTAGGAGGAGGGTGACTGTCCTGTACATTAGGAGGAGGTGACTGTCCTGTACATTAGGAGGAGGGTGACTGTCCTGTACATTAGGAGGAGGGTGACTGTCCTGTACATTAGGAGGAGGGTGACTGTCCTGTACATTAGGAGGAGGGTGACTGTCCTGTACATTAGGAGGAGGGTGACTGTCCTGTACATTAGGAGGAGGGTGACTGTCCTGTACATTAGGAGGAGGGTGACTGTCCTGTACATTAGGAGGAGGGTGACTGTCCTGTACATTAGGAGGAGGGTGAGTGTCCTGTACATTAGGAAGAGGGTGAGTGTCCTGTACATTAGGAAGAGAGTGACTGTCCTGTACATTAGGAAGAGAGTGACTGTCCTGTACATTAGGAAGAGAGTGACTGTCCTGTACATTAGGAAGAGAGTGACTGTCCTGTACATTAGGAAGAGAGTGACTGTCCTGTACATTGGGAAGAGAGTGACTGTCCTGTACATTGGGAAGAGAGTGACTGTCCTGTACATTGGGAAGAGAGTGACTGTCCTGTACATTGGGAAGAGAGTGACTGTCCTGTACATTAGGAGGAGGGTGAGTGTCCTGTACATTAGGAAGAGAGTGAGTGTCCTGTACATTAGGAAGAGAGTGACTGTCCTGTACATTAGGAGGAGAGTGACTGTCCTGTACATTGGGAAGAGAGTGACTGTCCTGTACATTAGGAAGAGAGTGAGTGTCCTGTACATTAGGAAGAGAGTGAGTGTCCTGTACATTAGGAGGAGAGTGAGTGTCCTGTACATTAGGAAGAGGGTGAGTGTCCTGTACATTGGGAAGAGAGTGACTGTCCTGTACATTGGGAAGAGAGTGACTGTCCTGTACATTGGGAAGAGAGTGACTGTCCTGTACATTGGGAAGAGAGTGACTGTCCTGTACATTAGGAAGAGAGTGAGTGTCCTGTACATTAGGAAGAGGGTGAGTGTCCTGTACATTAGGAGGAGAGTGAGTGTCCTGTACATTAGGAAGAGAGTGAGTGTCCTGTACATTAGGAAGAGAGTGACTGTCCTGTACATTAGGAAGAGAGTGACTGTCCTGTACATTAGGAAGAGAGTGACTGTCCTGTACATTGGGAAGAGAGTGACTGTCCTGTACATTGGGAAGAGAGTGACTGTCCTGTGCATTGGGAAGAGAGTGACTGTCCTGTACATTAGGAGGAGAGTGAGTGTCCTGTACATTAGGAAGAGAGTGAGTGTCCTGTACATTAGGAAGAGAGTGACTGTCCTGTACATTGGGAAGAGAGTGACTGTCCTGTACATTAGGAAGAGAGTGAGTGTCCTGTACATTAGGAGGAGAGTGAGTGTCCTGTACATTAGGAGAGAGTGACTGTCCTGTACATTGGGAAGAGAGTGACTGTCCTGTACATTGGAAGAGAGTGAGTGTCCTGTACATTAGGAGGAGAGTGAGTGTCCTGTACATTAGGAGGAGGGTGACTGTCCTGTACATTAGGAGGAGAGTGACTGTCCTGTACATTGGGAAGAGAGTGACTGTCCTGTACATTGGGAAGAGAGTGACTGTCCTGTACATTGGGAAGAGAGTGTCTGTCCTGTACATTGGGAAGAGAGTGACTGTCCTGTTCATTGGGACGAGAGTGACTGTCCTGTACATTGGGAAGAGAGTGACTGTCCTGTACATTGGGAAGAGAGTGACTGTCCTGTACATTGGGAAGAGAGTGACTGTCCTGTACATTGGGAAGAGAGTGACTGTCCTGTACATTGGGAAGAGAGTGACTGTCCTGTACATTAGGAAGAGAGTGACTGTCCTGTACATTGGGAAGAGAGTGACTGTCCTGTACATTAGGAAGAGAGTGACTGTCCTGTACATTGGGAAGAGAGTGACTGTCCTGTACATTAGGAAGAGAGTGAGTGTCCTGTACATTAGGAGGAGAGTGACTGTCCTGTACATTAGGAAGAGAGTGACTGTCCTGTACATTGGGAAGAGAGTGACTGTCCTGTACATTGGGAAGAGAGTGACTGTCCTATACATTGGGAAGAGAGTGACTGTCCTGTACATTGGGAGAGAGAGTGACTGTCCTGTACATTGGGAAGAGAGTGAGTGTCCTGTACATTGGGAAGAGAGTGACTGTCCTGTACATTGGGAAGAGAGTGACTGTCCTGTACATTAGGAAGAGAGTGAGTGTCCTGTACATTAGGAAGGAGAGTGAGTGTCATGTACATTAGGAGGAGAGTGAGTGTCCTGTACATTAGGAAGAGAGTGACTGTCCTGTACATTAGGAAGAGAGTGACTGTCCTGTACATTAGGAAGAGAGTGAGTGTCCTGTACATTAGGAAGAGAGTGAGTGTCCTGTACATTAGGAAGAGTGAGTGTCCTGTACATTAGGAAGAGAGTGATTGTCCTGTACATTAGGAGGAGAGTGAGTGTCCTGTACATTAGGAGGAGAGTGAGTGTCCTGTACATTAGGAGGAGAGTGAGTGTCCTGTACATTAGGAAGAGAGTGAGTGCCCTGTACATTAGGAAGAGAGTGACTGTCCTGTACATTGGGAAGAGAGTGACTGTCCTGTACATTGGGAAGAGAGTGACTGTCCTGTACATTGGGAAGAGAGTGACTGTCCTGTACATTGGGAAGAGAGTGACTGTCCTGTACATTGGGAAGAGAGTGACTGTCCTGTACATTGGGAAGAGAGTGACTGTCCTGTACATTGGGAAGAGAGTGACTGTCCTGTACATTGGGAAGAGAGTGACTGTCCTGTACATTGGGAAGAGAGTGACTGTCCTGTACATTGGGAAGAGAGTGACTGTCCTGTACATTGGGAAGAGAGTGACTGTCCTGTACATTGGGAAGAGAGTGAGTGTCCTGTACATTAGGAAGAGAGTGAGTGTCCTGTACATTAGGAAGAGAGTGACTGTCCTGTACATTGGGAAGAGAGTGACTGTCCTGTACATTGGGAAGAGAGTGAGTGTCCTGTACATTAGGAAGAGAGTGAGTGTCCTGTACATTAAGAAGAGAGTGTGTCGATCCAAGAGCTAGTTAAAGCACGGTCACCTTGGCCATCCTGTGCGGTGAAGGCGAAGGGACCAGACAGGACGAAGGAACCAGCTCGTGCATGGTGCCGGTCTTGAGCCTCAGAAGGATCCTCATATGCTCCTGAGAAGCCACGTTCTCGGTCTTGACGGAGAGACACACTGGACCCAAAGACTCGTCTTGGCCAATGAAGTTCAGGTGCTCCTGTAACAAGAAGGTGTTCCCCTTCATCAGAAGCAGTCGGTCATCGGCCGCCAACATTACCCACTCTACCTTACAAACATTTAAATTTCCAGATTCGTTACAAAAAAAATGAGTGCTTGTTTGTGTGGAGCATGTTAGCTGTCACGAGGAGAAACAGGATTAGGAATTAAGTTATCTGAGATGGTATGGACATGTAATGAGGATAGAAAAAAGAGAGGATGCCAAACAAAATGTTGGAAATTAAATATGTAGACAAAAGACAGCAAAAATATAGCATAGCAATCAATTTCTGTTTTCAAAACTGCATACAAATTTAATATATTTGTTTATAGCTCAGAAGCTACTAGTTTTATAAATATATATTACAAATAAAATATTTTTAATGTTAATAGTACTACAACTTTACAATGATTGATAAGTTATTTCATATCTCAAATAGTTGCTGGTATATAATCAAAATTGGACATTTCCGCTTCTCTAAAGTAGCCTTAGAAAGTCATTTTCGTGGTAAAAAGAGAATTTCCAGTTTATTTGTAATGTTGAAAAGTGCCTGGATACAAAACTTCAAAATCGTTTGAGCGGATTTTGAGAAAATCTATTTTATCTCTTTTTTCCCCTTCAGTAAACTAACCTTAATTTTAGGGTTAGATACCTAATTCGGAAAACTCCTTGAGGCGACCATAATTATAACCCTAGATACAAAGTTTTGGCCCAATCGGTAAAAGGGTTTCAGCTCTAGTCGAAGATAAATAAAGAAAAGCAGACAGACAGACGGCATAGAGAAAACGAATTTTTCTGTTTCAAAGGGTCACGAAACGTCAACATATATAAAAAAACTAGAGTTTTTTTTTCTATCACAATACTTCTCTCTTCGAGAGAAAGTAAACAGGAGCTAAAAACTCATTTAAAAAGTAATTTTTGAACCTCAGATCTGCATAAATATCACAAAACATCCGAAAATACAGTACATTGGGATTTACTAAAAAATAGTTTGGACAAACATTAAAGTTGACTATTTCAAATCGTCTATTTCTTCCTGACATTTTTACCTGCCACACCAAATTGCGTGACATTTCCAGGTTTTTCCTGTTTCCCAGGTGTATACCGAGACTCGAGTTTTGCATTTAAATGAACCTGTTTCGAAACAATTCCAATGTTCACGACAAGCAGGCGCCTGGGTCTCTAGTACGTGTGCGTGCATGCGTCTTGAAGAAATACTTTTTAAGTCTGAAGAACCTCAAAGCCGCCTCGGCGGCGTAGTTGCCTAACGCACTCGTTTCGTGTTGAGCTAGACTGTCGAGGATGGGGAGATCGAGGTTCGAATCTTGGTCGGGTCAACTGAGGGTGGTTTTTCTAAATGTCTTTCCTCTCTCCCTCCACGAAAATGCGGGTTCGCTTCCTCTAAGTTCAACCTCCTCAATTCCTAATCCATTAGCGCGATTAGTACTTAAGCGTATAGCCCGAACGGGTAGTAAGACGTGGTGCTAAATAAAAAATAAAATAATCTCAAAGACTTTTTCTATCCGGCGTTCACAGCACTTTTTTTTTATCACCGCGTCTTACTACCCGCCCGGATAGTTACATTAATGTGTTAGGGCAGTTTAAAGTTGACTTAAGAAGAAGTTATGGTACCTGCATTTTTGTGGAAGGAGAGTAAAACTATTTAAAAAAAAACCCACCCCCATTGTACCCAACTGGGATTCTAGCCCCAATCTCCTGTCGTTGGCGGTCCAGCTAGCACGAGAGGGATGGCTTTGGAAAAAAGACCATTTGACCACTGACAATTCAAATTAAACTTATTTACCCGAACGACGTTAAGACCAATTTTTTTTTTCCAATAAGAGGGTCCCATACCTCTGGTCAGTGCTCTACAACGCCAAACTAGCAATATCGACCTACTAAATCACTGGTGATGGGAGAGGTCAAGGTTCGAATCTGGACTAGGTTCACTTCCATCTATTTACACACTAGGGCGGGTGCATTTCTTTCAGGTTGCCACTGAATCCTTACACGTTTAAACAAGTAAAAAAAAAAGGGGGGGGACTATTTAAGAGTAAATGACACAAATAATCCCAGGACTTGTGTTTGATTCCCGACGAGGGTAAATAAATCTATCAAAGTTTTATGCCACACGTATTAGGTGTTAGTACACGTCCGGGTTTCCATAATTTAAATTTGCCAATGAACATGGGATGAGGAGGTAAAGCTTTATGGAAATGCAACCCCACATTCCCAACCATTTAGAGATATACAGTAATATAGGTCTAATAAAAAAAACACTCCCCTCCCGACGCACTTTGGAGTCAAAGCGCACAGGGACGAGTTAGTGCTGAGGGTGATTACCCCTCTTTAATAAGGGTTATTTAAACGAGCAACGGGGGTCTGGTTGTTGTGTTTATCATAAAATTAATCCTGGGTATGCAACTATTAGATTACCAAGGATATAAACGTCTGGACTAAGAAAGCTCCGCTGCCTGGTGACGTCACAAGGGGCTGGAGTGCGAAGCGCCCACCCGGGACTCAAACCCCTTTCCCCGGTGCGTGTCAATAACAATCGCACTGTTTGCGTGGGAACGATACACCGCCCTCCTGCCCCCTATATGGCACGGCGGTTCATGAATATGTATCCAACCACTAACCGTGATGTCATCCCGTCTTGGGGATACAGAGGTAGACGTGTGTAGAGCGAGTACAGTTTCGCATGGCACTGTTGTCTTTATAGAGCGAGTACAGTTTCGAATGGCACTGTTGTCTTTGTAGAGCGAGTAGTTTCGAATGGCACTGTTGTCTTTAGAGAGCGAGTACAGTTTTGCATGGCACTGTTGCCTTTAAGAGATAATGCCGTTTCACATAGCGCTTTAGCCATACGTAAGAGAGTAGAGTTTCACATTAAAATTTTTTTCGCCATGTTAGGAATTAAACCCGGGACCCTTAAATCAGTTGTCAGACACGCTACCGACTGAGCAAAGGTGTCTGACTCGAATATATAATTTATTAGGGAGTTAACAACACAAATTTTATTGTTCTTTGTATTTTCCTCCTCCCGTGTTCGTTCTCCTACTGTAATGTAGCTCCGCCCGGTAACTTTATTGGCCCCTTGGTTTTCTGGCGTTTAGGAATTTCTCTCTGCTATTTTAGCATCTTACTATAACTCATTCACGACTTTAGTTTACTTGGATGATAGCTCAAAATGTTACTAGAAATAGTCCCTAATATATCACTACGCCAACAGCTGACATCACCTTTGGATAACTGTAATGAAAACAGATGGTAATATTTTAATGTGATAGTTAACCACAATAATTTAGGCCAATATTATTTATATATTTATTTGAAGTCGACACAAGCATATTTTATAGTTTTATTCCACTTAAAAAAAAAATTCACATCACTTTCACAAAAACTTCTAACAAACATAGCTTCAAAATGGCGACCGACAAATTTAAACGATGTGATTGAACGTGAACGGAAAAAGTTCTTTACAATGATGCACCCACGCAGTGGATAAAAATATTTTATTCCGGTTAAAATATTTAAATACGATAAAATAATCATAAAATATTTATTTATATAAATAAATGAAAGTATTTTCTCTTTTCCAAGTAAATACAATGCATGTATTAAAAGGTATTGATGCATGCACTATTTCACATATTACATTCGATACGATATGAACTAAGTACTTTTAATTATGTTTAAAATATTGTTTCGAGTTGGATAGAAATAAATTATTAAAAGTAATAAAATAGTACGAGAAAACTTAAGTTTTCATTATTTTAAATGGAAAATTTAACTGTTAATTAAAAACTTCCAACAGTTATAACAAAACAGCGATCTTTTACAAGTGTTGGCAGCCCAAAATCTAAACATATGATTTTCGAACTGTCATCCAGGTAAAAAACCTATCATGAACGGAATCTACCCCCCCAACTCTTCATAAGGGGCTGAGAAATTCGCCCTACTTCCTCAGAAGAACTTTACTAATGGCATATTCCGTATCAGGGGATCTAGAGTAGCCTACGTTTAACACGCACGCACACAACAGACTCACAAAACATGGCCTGGTTCCCAGAGTATGTATCGAGAACAAAAATGGTAACAAAATAAATCCACAAGTAAAATGGTTTCCCATGCCTAAGCCATTGTCAAAGACAGAACGAAGGAGGCAGGAAAGGGTGCTACCCCCCCCTCTCCCCTCTCTGACATCTAGTTGCAATTTGTGCTCAAAACGCAACTACGCAAGTAACCTAACTCGAGCAATTAACGTCGCATTGTTTCTCGGTCGGGAGATGTGAGAAGCCCGGTAAGAGCCGACTAAACGGAAACTAGCAACGTTTGAAAATGTTTCCTCAGCTAGTCGATTGTAGTACAAAGGAGGGAAGTTAAGTCTTCAAAGAACCGGAAATAGCATTCAATTAATTATTATTGGTGACCTGGTGGTCTAGGGGTAAGGTGTCGGACTTCTGTGCTGGGGGGGGGTGGGGGTGGTCAATCCTCAGTCCCCGGCACAGATTTATCTGACTGCCAAAAAACCTTCCTTCACCTCTGACAAGACGTGTATTAATCACAACTTGCGAATGTGTGGATCCAGGTCTCCATCCGTGGTTCGGATCCCACGTTTAAACTGTAGGTCCTCCATTTCATCTCACAATCACCCTACCATTACACATTAGCGTAAGTGCGTACAACCCGAACGGGTAGTAAGAAGCGGTGCTATAAAAATATATTATTTTTACTAATACTGAGATAATAATAATAATAATAATTTATTATTACTATATATACTGATAATAATAATAAATTATTATTATATATCATCATCAGTCAGCTGCTAGTGTTTACTTCCTCTTTTTGCTTACCAAACGGGAAACATGAGCGCCCGCGCCTCTTTATAATCGTGAGGTCTGGTACAGATCTTAGGTTTATTGAATACTAGCAATCCCGCACGGCGATGCCCGTGACTCATTGTGGTATAAGAATTATATAAGCCCCCCTATCCTCCCCCTTATGGTGCCCGTATCTCTGAAACGTAATTCTAAACCATATAAAAAATATTTTCTTCAAAAAATTTGTTAAAAATAACATAGGTAAAAAGCTAATTAAAAATTTAAAGATCTGATTTCGAGGTGCATTCGGACCCCCCTTCCATCCACCTATGTTAAAAATGTCAGATATTTGCGTTCCGTAGATTTGGCTGGGCATCGCACACAAACAAACACTTCCTTTTATTATTATAGAAATATAATCAAGCCCTGAATAATTAGCTCGGTCGTTAGCGGGTTTGTCTACTGAGCTAAGGATCCTGGGTTCGATTCCTGGCATGGACGAAAAATTTATCATTGGTGAAATATGGATTTACCCTTTCATAGCAATGAATTTAACGGACAGGGACTGGTTGCTGTGTCGGTTCTAGATTTAAGTTAGTTTATAAGTCGTGTAGCTGATATAATCAGTCGGTTTAGAAAATGAACGTTAAATAACTCAGATTTTTTGTTTGTTTTTTGTTGAGTTGTTTAGCGTGCACTTTATGAACAGACTGATTATGATAACCATACGAGAACTTCTATGAGCGAGAGTGAAGAGCCTACCAATTTTACCGTGGAAGGTATTTTCACATACCTTCCAGGGTTATTTTATATTGCCACAATCGACATGGGACCGACGGCTTTAGTTTCCCTCCGAGGGAAGTTGTGTTACAGAATTTTTTATCGCCCAAGGAAAAATTAGTTGACTCCGGCTGGATTTGAACCCACGAACATCGTGTCCTAAGGCGAGCACTTTACCCTAAAACCACCGAGGTAGACTTAAAATGTCTGTCGTGAAAGTTTTGTCTGCCAAAAGTGACACAGTCTTGCAGATTATATGGTTTGGCGAATGGATACATGAGAGTAGACCTAGTAACTCTGCTAGCTGTCAGTTATCAACACTCCAACCGTGGATAGGGTATACATTTAACCGCACCATTCGCATAATTTCACTGTTCGTCTGTTGCAATGAATTCTGGAACGCAAGTGCTTAGGTGTCTTCAAATGAGCGAGAAAAGTGTCCAGTACATGTAAAATGGTGATTAAAGGTAACCATAATGTGCCCAAAAGCTTAAGTAACTAAAAATTACCAGATGTATGCGATATAGAAAAAAAATAAAGTTAATTTTAAAAGTTGAAAGTTTACTAACTAAAAACTATTCTAATCTAGGTTTTAAAAAATCAAAGAATGAAATTACTAAATAGTTTTGCATTTTAAAATGTTCTTGTCATGGTTGTTTTCTTCATCTTTTTTTTCTCTCTCTCTCTCTTTACAGCTGTCTGCAAACTCGTTTCTGCATAGCCTTATGTACCGATAAGTTTTAGTTGCTTTTGTAAACAATTTATATACATTTCTAGATTTTTCTGCTTCGGTCAATTTTGTGTCCAAATTTCTTTCCATTTACATAAAAAAATTAACCTGTCTTACTACCCGCCGGGTTAAACGCTTCTGTAATTATCACGCTAATGGTTTTAGGGATTAGGAAGGCTATATTTATAGAAAGTGTACCCGCATTTGCGTGAAAGTGAAAAGATGGGAAAACCACCCTCAGTACACCCGATCGAGATTAGAACCTCGATATCCCCATCATCGGTAGTTTAGTATACTGCAAAAGTGACGCCTTAGACCATTCAGCCATATTTTATCGTTATTATTAGTTTATAGGTATTGTTACTGTCTACTAAAGTAACAGCTGTAGTTAACATAACTTGACATGAATAAATAAAGTAAAGTCGTTTCGTTTAATAACTTTTGTAACTGTCAGATAATAATATTCTTAGCTCCGATACGCCGACTCTCCTGACGCCTGCCTGCCTTGCCCGCAAGGTAAATACCGCGTGGCACATCATTGAGCAAATATCCTCCCGCGTAGCCAACCCTGTGGTAACTGTTTCTTCGGGGCGTGTGTTATTTGCCGGCGTGTCGTAAAGACTTGTGTCTCTTGTCTTCATGTCTCAAGCTCCAACACACCCACACACCCTGCAATACACACACACACACACCTACGTCTGATATTGCGTCACGGATCTTCGGGTTTACAGCGCGACACAAAATAGCCGAAACATCCGGTGTTCGAACCTCGTCCGGACCAGTTTCCCCACGTCCTTTTAGAACGGAGTCATTTTGAGTGCCAGACGGATAATTAACTAGTTTGTAAGAGTATTCACTCGTCCTACATTTCCCACTGACCAGTGGCGTCTAGTGGAGTGTTGCCAGGGTAAGCAGAGTTAGTTGAAACTCTGAATTGTTCACATCCCTCGGTAGAACACTCATTGACCCAAGTAAGGACAAAACTAGATTCCGATAGGTGTATACATTTCGTTTACACTGAAAAGGTTAATAGCCTTACCTTGACATCCTACACTATGGTCCTATCTTAACAAGCTGCGCCATAGTGGAACAAACCAAGATAGCTTGCTACCTTTTAGGGTGATCGAAGGGTATAGTTACAATTTATATATATAAATTAAAACCAAAACAATGTTCATATATTCATACGCCAAATCATGCAATCTGTAGCTAACACTTTCGATAGATATCATCAATATCTACAAAATAACAGTCGTAATACAATAAAATGTTATAAATGTTGAGCGCAAAAAAAAAAAGTTCGTAAAAGTTACCGTCTTTTTGGTCTAGCGGTGAAGTTGCTAGCTACATATCCAAAGGTCCCGGGTTCAATCACCACGTTTCGTATTTTCTGTGAAGCAGTGGGTCTGAATAGGGGTTCAACTAAACCTCTGAAGGACCAACAAAGAGCTACTTGAATGAAAAAAAGTAGCAGCTACAGTCTAGAGAACTGAGATTAACGGTTGGAGGGTTCGTTATTTTGTGCTAACCACATTGACACCCCCTTTATGTTAAGTTGGCACTATATTCACCAACAGACGGCGGCCACTCGGTCGGTGTAGATCTATCGTGGGCTAACCCATGGAGTTCTTTCTTTCCAAGAGTTCCTTCATACCAGAGTATATATTATTATTATTATTATTATTATCTATCACCGCGTCTTACTACCCGTTTCGGGTTATACGCACTTACGTTAATGTGTAATGGTAGGATGATTGCGAGATGAAATGGAGGACCTACAGTTTAACGTGGGATCCGAACCACGGTGGAGGCCTGGCATTCCACACATTCACAAGTTGTGATTGATACACGTCTTGTCAGAGGTGAAGGAAGGGTTTGGTAATCAGATAAATCTGTGCCGGGACCGAGTATTGAACCCCGGAACCCCAACACAGAAGTCTAACACCTTACCCTTAGACCGCCAGGTCACCCATACCAGAGTAGGATTGGTCAAATGAGGACCGCATGGCAGGATTATGTCTTTAATAACCCTGTTGATTTGTTTGTGTGCTATGTTTCTTACTACCCATCCACAGAATTGACATATCTAGGAATGAGAAAAGTATGGTTTAGAAGAAATATACTCGCATTTGACGAGGGAAGTAATTTAAGACTAAAACATTTCAGTACACCCGGTCGAGATTCGAACCTTGAAATACTCACTAAAAACATGTTAGTCCTGCAATAACACCTTATACCGGACGTATTTACGACTCAATCAAAGGGAGGATAGCGTTATACCTATCAGAGAAAATGCACCCACATTAGCATGGTGATAGAAAAAAAATACCATAGCATTATATTTTTTATTACAGGTATTTAACGTCGACTGATATCAGCACACGACTATTAAAATAAGTAGAAGAAACACAACATCCAGCCCCCAGCCGTTAATTCATCACTGTGAAAGAGGAACCCCACATTTAACAAATTATACATTTATAGGCCAC
Organism: Timema podura; assembly: GCA_033556935.1. Taxonomy (NCBI): domain Eukaryota; kingdom Metazoa; phylum Arthropoda; class Insecta; order Phasmatodea; family Timematidae; genus Timema; species Timema podura. The sequence goes on along the minus strand of JAVRXN010000013.1, from coordinate 22,650,357 downwards.
GCTACCTACTGAACTATGAACTATGAGCTGAGAGGTATGACAACCCTGGAATTATAGCTTACGTATAAAATCATCATTGGGTTTGGTTGATGTGTATAGTAAAATAAAAAAGAAAGGGGGTTAGGAAGTTCATATAATCAACTCTATTCAACACACGCACAGAACTAACTGCAATTACTCTGATCATGAAGTGAAACATATATATAATTAGTAATTAGTATCACAGCTCAAGGTCACAAGTCCCACAACACGACAGCACGGTCCTGATAGGTGCCAATTCCATCGGACGGGCGTGTCAGCCGTAGACATAATTAGAGTGGTACCGTCCAATTTTCATAAGAAGAGACTTTTAGAAAATACAAACTTTTTTTTTCAGTCAACATTGATAACACTTCATTGACAGTGTGGACTAAGACGCTACTCTCGCAGTAGACTGAGAGAACGAGGTTCGAATCTCGGTTGGGAGAGCCGAGGGTGGTTTTACAGTCGCCTTCCACGCAAATGTGGGTACCATTCCTGTATATATAACCTTTCTAATCCCTAGAACCATTAGCGTAATTAGTACATAAGCGTATAGCCTGAACGGGTAGTAAGACACGGTGCTAAGAAGAAGAATATATTGATGACATTCTATTAAATTATTAGTGTTTATTTTATAAGTATTGATAATATCTATCAAAAGTGACGGTTGCAGATCGGATGACTTGACGTATGAATACGTGAAAGTAAATAGAGTAGTCTTCCTAGTTATCAGAAAGGTTCTTCCTGCGAAAATTGAACTGTATTGCGAGTTTTGCGGTAGCTGCGATTATAATTACACTAGGTGCGCAATCTGAGTCGGCTTTACTGAGCAAATTAAATTGACACCCACCCCTCTGCCCCCTCTCCCCTTCCATTATCCCGTGAACAACGTTAATTAATATTTGAATGCAGGTCTGTATATAATAATTAGATCAGCTCGGATGTTGTTAAAGTAAACACGAACGGCGGATGCGACGATTTGTAGAACGTAACGTCATGGATGTACGATAATTTGATCACTGGACATTTCGGGAAGTGTTTTTTTTTAGAATTTGTATACCTCAGTTTTAGCTTATTGGTGCTGACTGACAGTTCACAGCTGACTTCTGACAGTCATCATTAGGTATATAACTAAATGTTGACTGTCAGAAGTGACAACTGCTAAATACATGTTTTTTGCAGATCATATGGTTCGGCGTAGGGATACATAATTTGGTCTGGTAGCTTTTCAAAGCCGTCAGAAGTCAGCTGTGAGCTGTCAGTCAGCATCACATAAGCTAAAACTGAGGTATACCTAGTGATGTGGATTAACTTTATAAATACGATACGGTTATGGAACCAGATTTAAGGGTAGTTTGGGGGAAGGGGAGGAAGAGGGTTCTGTGTCAAATTGATGATAATAGTGCCTGCTTCAGTGGACGCATGGTCTAAGGCGTCACTTTCGTGTTAGATTAGACTTCCGATGACAGGGTTATCGGAGCTAGAAACCCAGTCGGGTGTAATGAGGATGATTTTCCACTCTCCCTCATCGCAAACGGGGTACAATTAATTTAAATTCAATCTAATCTCATTCCTAACACATTTGCCTAATTAAAAGAATGCGTATAATCTGAACGGGTAGTAAGACGCGCTGCTAAAATAATAGTAAAAAATAATAAAAAATCTCATTGTAATTTTGATGACTGCTTCTGTGGTCAGAGTTCGTGGCTGTAGATCCATAGTTTCTGGGTTCGTTCCCCGAAGGTTCCAGATTTTCTGTGAAGCAGTGAGTTTGGAACGGGGTCACCTCAGCCTCGTGAGGACAAATGAAGAGCTACTTGAATAAAAAGTAACAGTCCTGGTCTATAAAAGTAAGATTAACGGCTGAAGGGTTCGTTGTGCTGACCACATGATACCCTCTATCCACAAATGTTGGCACATCTTCGCCAACGTGAAACAAGCGCTCGGCCGGTATAGCTTTCTTGCGGGCTGACGTCATGGATTTTTTTAAATGTGAGTTAACAAATCCTTAGCACCTAAACAACTTCAATTACTAAAAAAAACACTAATCAATTTGGAATGGAGTGCGAGTTTAGGTAAATATTTTATGGCAAAAAAAAGCTTCAGTATTTTAATTTTCTACACAATGCTAATTACATGATAATCTCTCTAATGGTATAGGGAGGAAGGAAGGAAGCATTTTATAGGTAATCTACCAGCATTTGCGGGGAAGAAAGGGGGAAACCATTTAGGAGAAAACACCCTCAGTAGATCCAACCGGGATTCGAACACCGCTCTCCCAGTAATTAGCAGGCCTGTTTAACACGAGAGTGACGCCTTAAACCATTCGAACACTGAATCTGGCAGTAAAACGTTATCAGTTGTCAGCGTGTGTTTGTATTTTCTGAAAGGTTCTTCCTATGAAAATTGGACTGTAGGTGTCTTGTCATATCTGGCAACACTGTCCCACCCTGGTCGACCCCTATGAGTCGAGCTGGGAAAAATCTCAGAGACTCACTGACCTTGGAACAAGAGCGTATTGCCCTATGCTTGGGCAATGTTTCCGTACTTAATTTGGTAGTAAAACTTGTTTCAAATAACTATGGTAGCTATCACGAAATAAACAGCTAAGTAGCTAACTATTAAGAGCAATACGAGCATTCCCCGCGGTCATTGTTGGCATCCTTATTTTGGGATTTGGGAATAGTTAAGATTAGGTACCAACAAAAATACACATTTTCAGAAAACTGTCTGTATCTATATTAATTAGAAGCTTACAATATATTTTGAAACATATTAAACTTTTTAAAATGAAATATATTAGTTTATCAGATACATTTTATAAAACACTTTCATTGAATCTTAAAAAAAAAACAAAAAACATAAAGACATGTAATTTTACTTTGGTTTGAAAGAAGGCAAGGAAATCGCCTAAGGTGGAAGTGTAGGGGACGCGAGATAAGTTTAAGTGCTTATTCAGTTTTTATAGCTAAACATCTAGTTGGCCAAGATAAATTAAATATTGCTTCAGTAGAAACATATAGTTTAATTTTCTTCACATGGTGACCTCAACAGTTGTTGAAGATATGTCATGATCATAGCGGCATTAGATGACACACGTTTTAAAAAGAGAAAAAGTTGTCATTAAATTCCAAAACACCCTTGACAAAAAAAAATTAGAACTGTTAAGGTCATAATGTGAAGAAAATTTATCTCTAGGCTTGTATTGGAACAAAATTTTATTTATAATTAAGACCAAATTTGATATAAAAATTGCAAAAACACCTTTCTATCGCGTCCCTCACACTTCCACCTTAATATTGCTAAAGTAGGAACCTGTTTAATCATCTGCGCACGCGTTGGTAAATAATCATCGCTGACCACACTAGCAAAGGAACGAAAATGGATGTTTATTTGAAATACAAACATACTTTTCATCTGTCAACTTTAGAAAGCAAATATAATGTGACTCAAGAGGGAGGAGATTGCAAATATCTTACATTCCTCCAAGGCCGTAGCCAGGCAATGATTTCGGTGGGGGGGGGGCAGTCCCTAAATGCCGGAGGTTAGAAAAAATTCTAAATGATAAACAATAAACAGTTTAGAAGCTATCTGAAGTTATTTTTTTATGCAATATAACACCTAAACTGCTGAACGACAAGGAAAAATTCTAAATATCAAACACCTCTAGAAGCTCTCTGAAGTGCTTTATGTGGTAATACAACACCCTAATCTGTATTTGCACCCTAATTTTGATAGTGTTTGAACCATAAATAAAGCAATTTAGATTTTCTTCATAAGATTTAGGGGAGAGGGGGTTGAACCCCCGACTACGACCTTGCATTCCTCCCTCCTTTCCTTCAAGCTCGCCTGTTGGTTGGGAGGGGAGAGAAAGGAGGAAAAGGAGAAGCTTAACACGGTCGGTAAAATTTTCTCAGGCGGTTGTTAAGACAAACCTGGCAAACCCTGCAAATCCAATGGAAGAGACCGTTGGGAAGTCCCTAGAGGCAGACGAGAGGATGAATTAAATTGTACCTGAAAAGAGAGAGGGTGTAATGAGATGGAATGCATGGAAATTAGCTCAAGATAGGGTTAGATGGTGTACTTTTGTGATGGCGGCAATGGATTTTCGAGTTCCTAATGTCACAGAGTGAGGTTAAAAGATTCGAAGACTTGACAATTGTAGTTTTCTTACCCGATCATAAAAAAATCACCACGAGATCGACCGGTCAGTCGCGAACGACTAGTTGCGGACCCCTTGCTATGTAGGCTGTAAACTTGCTGGTCTTCGATCCTCACTAACCCTCCGACCCCCAACAAAAAGATATATACTCGAAGAGACCCGGATAACCTCTAACGAACATCTGTTGTACCTTGTAGGCTGAAGGAGAATATACCGGGGGAGGAGTTCTGTCACAAGTTTCCACAAGAGGCGCCAGCTGCCCGACTAGTCTTCCTTGGTACGTGGACAGGACATGTATCGAGCTACCGACCAGCTGCCCGCGTCATCTGGTTCGTGCGAAGATCTTCCTTCGGCCTTCACCCGCACCCGGTGGTCCCGCGGAGTGGAGTCTTTGACAAGGGTAGGTCGTAGAGGTTTAGTTAGAATCTAGGCTGGGTTTTCCACATATAATCTTTGTTCTCGGCGACAAAGGCCGCTTCGGGTGAGATAAATTGCTGTGCAGACGTTCAGTACTAACTCTGCACAAGGCGTTGTTTAAAAATATGGCCGACGCTAAATAAAGTCAAAAGATTCAAACAGGTCTCTTTTAGCTTAATAAAATTTTTATATTTGGAGTTTTATTAATAGGAAAAAAAGTGGGAAAATGTGACGATAACTCATTTTTAACGCCTTTTTAATCATATTTGCGAAACGGTGCGACTAGGCTTGATGAAAAAGGGGTCTAGGTTCAGCCCTCCTCTGACAAATAAAATAATTTAAGGCGAAAGGGAGTGTAAGCTTAGACAAATAGAGAAGTAGTTCCAGAAAAGGATAAAGACCATTGCATTTTAAGCCGTGTGGTTTGGCAGCTCGTTGACCGAGGCGGCCACCTTAAGTGTGGGCATTTAGGCTAGTTATACAGTAGCCGCGTGGCTTCTTTGGTGCTGACTGACAGTTCACAGCTGACTTCTGACAGTCATCAGTTAGGTATATACCTAAATTTTGACTGTCAGAAGTGACAGTGATCAACACATGTTTTTTGCAGATCATATGGTTCGGCGTAGGATACATAATTTGGTCTGGTAACTTTTCAAAGCCGTCAGCTGTGAGCTGTCACTCAGCACCAAAGAAGTCATGGGCTACTGTAGGTACGTTGTGTTCAGGCACACATGTGAAACTCCTAGATACGAGTATTAACAGCAATAAGCAAATAAAATAATAAGATCATTTAATGACGATAGTAAATGATCCTGCGAAGTGAAGTATCCCCAATCTCGATAGCAGTAGCGCCCAAGGTTTGCGGCACCGTGGGAACCGTCACACAGTATAGGTAGCCAGGGTGGGGGGTATCGGGTTCGGTTCCAAAGGCCGCGCTTCACACCACAACGTAAAGTAATAGCTCTCTCTCTTCAAGGTCTGAAGGTTGGCTGCACTGTTCCCGGCTGTATTCACTTGCCGGACGTATCGTATCAAAACAGTGGGCTCACACGAATGCATTTTGAAAACATTCCTTGACCGTAACTGTGGACGCATGGGCAGAGGCATCAGTCTCGTATAGTCTGGTTTGACATTGATCGGGAGGTTGGAGGAGTGTGTTCGAGGGAGGGGGAAGGAGGGGAGGAGAAGGTGGATAAGAAGGAGTGGGGTGTGATTGGGGGGGAAGTGGGGGGTTACTGGGGAGAAGTGGGGTTTGTCGGGGTAAAGAGAGGGAGATTGAGGGGAAATTGGGGTAAAGGGTGGAGATCAGGGGTAAATTAGAGTATCGCGAAAGGGGGGGGGGGGGGGTTAAAGTTGTACCTATAAAATAAAAATAACACTAATTAAATAGTATAACCAGTGAATCGTTGCGGAGAGTGTTTAAAATTATCGCGCTAAAATGTTTTCAAAATTTTTATTGAAAAAAGTTCTATGTGCTGTATAATATAGAAAACCGGTCTTTCGTTGCGAGCTATTATTTTTGCCGTATAAAATATTTGGTCGTTGTCGAAATCTATTCAACCGTTTTCTCGTAATTTCAACCACCCAAAATGGACTTTTAAATAATAAAATACAGATGTTATCAATGTCTTCCACAAAATACGTCTGTATTTTTTTTTAAAGCCCGTTATTTTTATCACCGCTTCTTGTCCAGTTTATACGCATATATGATCGTTACTATAGTGGTGTAGGGATGAGGAAGGTAGCGTTTTAGAGGTACCCGCATTTGCGTGGAAGGAGAGTGGTTTTTTTTTTTGTCTAAATAGTTTCCCCAACTCAAGACCCGAGAAGGATTCAAACCTCGACCTCCCCGTCATAAGCAGGCCAGTCTAACACGAGAGTGTATGCCTTTTAATTCATCCGGCGGGTTATAGAAGCAGTTCGTGTAGTCTCTTGGCCTGTGAGCAGTGCAGAATGTCGGCCAGTTCTCACACTAGCTGGCTGTGTGTAGTATATCGCTACCGCGACACCGAGTTTACCTGTGTAGAGTTGTTGATTCAAGTGCGCACGAACTTTACTAGTATCGAACGGCCTTATCGCAGCGCACACACAAGCTTTTAATAGCGCGCAGAACCTCAATATAGGGCGACTCAGGTAGGAAGGAAACTATTAGAAAAAATACCAACATATTTATTGTGGCCATCACTGCTTACATTTTACTATATAAACAGTGTTCTTTTACAAGTATTGATAATATCTATCAAACGTGACAGGTACAGATCACGTGACTTGACGTATGAATATGTGAAAGAGATTTATTAACTTTTCTGGCTGTTAGATAAAGACACTTACTATAGTAAATGGACTGTACACACATTTAAATGAGGTTATGGAGACAGAGGGCTTTTGAACGGGCACTTTCTAAACACAAGTTTGGATAAATTACTTAAGATGGCGAGGAGGTTACTCATAAATCCTGCGTCTTGGTTGATTTTGCCGAAAGTAGATAAATACATGAATCACAGCCCGCGTCGGTGGGTACGCAGACTAAATGTATAGCTCATCTGGTCCAGTATGCCAATGACGAGGAGGCCGGAGTTCGAATCCCGGGGGTAATTTTTCCTCAAATGTTTTCTAGAAACACCCGCTTTCAAAGAAGCGTGGTCTAAGGCACAATTCTCGCAGTAGACTAGCCTGCCGATGACGGGGAGATGGAAGTTTGAATCTCGGTCGTTTTTCCAAAATAGTTTTCCACTTTTCCTCCACGTAAATGCGGGTACACTTTCTATGACGGAACACACTTTGAAAAACACTGATCTAGTACAGTAAGCAATAGGGGTGATTAGTTATAAATGTTTAACAGCAATATTTAATAGATTATTATTTATTTATTATTTATCACCGCGTCTTACTACCCGTTCGGGTTATACGCTTAGTACTAATTACGCTAATGGATTAGGAATTGAGAAGGTTGGATTTAGAGGAAGTGAACCCGCATTTGCGTGGAGGGAGAGTGTAAAACCATTTATGAAACCCCCCCCAGTTCACCCGACCGAATTCGAACCTCGATCTCCCCGTCCTCGGTGGTCTAGCTCAACACGACTGGCGCGTTAGCTAACTACGCCACCGAGGCGGGTAGTATTTAATAGAAAGAATAAAAATAATGCCAGTAAAAAATCTGTTTGCGTTTTTTTTTAAGATCAATCCAACCACATTCTCACCGTAATTTCAATCTCCGTAGTCAGGTCAAGTCAAGTACTTTTAGAACTTTGATCACACCCCGCCCCCCTCCCGACAACCATCCCTTGAAGTCTGCGCAAGATCTTGTTAGTATTCGAAGAGGTTTCGACGACGCCGTCGCAAGTAGACCCACCAGATGAACGATTCATCAAGTACCAGCAAAGCCGCGTCGTCATTACGGATCCGTGGTTCGAGTACCGGGGGTGGAGGGGTTCATCGAGCGACTGTAGTGGAATAGCCCCACCCTCCCCCTTTTTTCCGCTCCCAAACGTTTCAAACATTTCCAAAGGGGTCGGGAATAAAACGTTTCTGCCATCATCACGAAAAGAACGACGTGTTGGTACTGCTGCAGCAACCCTGTCGGTAAGAAACTTTAATCCAAGTTTCAAAGAAGTACAAACAATTTTTTTTTTGTGGTTTAATGTATAATTTATTATATTATTATTATTAAAACCACGTCCTACTACCCGTTTGGGTTGATAGCACTTACGCTAATGTGTAATGGTTGGGTGATTTTTGAGATGAAATGTAGGACCTACAGTTTAACGTGGAATCCGAACCACGGTGGAGGCCTGGCATTCCACACATTCCCAATCTGTAATTAATACACGTCTTGTCAGAGGTGAAAGAAGGGTTTGGCATTCAGATAAATCTGTGCCGGGGCCGAGGATTGAACCCCGGACCCTCAGCACAGAGGTCTGACACCTTACCCCTAGACCACCAGGTCACCTATATATAATGTAGTAAAATGTCGTAATATTTTATAGTTATTAATAATATCAAAAGTTACAGCTTCAGGTAACATGTCTTAACCAGGGTCGCGACTATTTTCTTAATATAAAATTCCCTGTTTTCTCCAGAAGGAATTCCCCCCTTTTTTTTCCCAGACACTTGATAAAATAGAAGAAAGAAACTTCATTTTTCATAAATGTGACTTTTGAGAAGTTTATAAAATTATAATATTTGACCTTGAGGAAATTTATGCAGGTTCTACGAAGGCGAGGCCCTGAATTTTTCAAGGAAAAAAAAAAGGTTGGCTTTATTATTTTTATTATTATTATTTTTATTTATTATTGCCCGTCTTACTACCCGTTCGGGCTGGCTTATAAACGCGAAGTTTGGGAGGGGCGAGGGGGTTGGGGATACGTATTTATAATCAACGTGCTTATTTATATATTATGTTTTTTATTCTGTGTAAAGATCTGCTATTCAAAGCTTGCAGTCTAGTGTCTCAAATTAGCAAAAACTCCCAGCTTTTTTAAATTTCAGTTTTTTTGTGAAATTTCCTATATTTTCACTTTTTTTCATACACAAAAAGATTTCCCTGTACGTTGAAAGTTAATCTAGTTACTAACTTTTCTGTCAGGTAATGTAACTCCTTTGAAAATTGAAGGGTGCGACCCGATCTGTTTTTAACTATGGTATTGAAAAAACAAATTGATACGAACCCCGCCAGGTGGGCTCACAGTTAAAGGCGTCAGAAGTTTATTGTTAGGATGGGATGAACCCGTACTAAAAAAAAATCTTCGTCAATACCCATGGAATTAAACCTGCAACCACACACAACTGTGGCCAATGATTTTAAAGGACTAACAACTACGTTAAGAAGTAGTTTGTAAAATAATTTTTATTACCGCTGGAGTTAACTAAACGCCAGTGTAATCGACTGGCAGTGGCATGGGAGGTTGAGAACGAATTCGGATTCCAACCAAGTACACTCAGTTACACCATTAAAAGTATCACTATTTCCTTGACCCCATCTTATAAGCCAGGCACGGAATTCATGGGGGGGGGATCAAAGGATCAGTTGACAGCCTTGTGAAAGTTAGGAAAAAAAAAAGTTCAACTTTTAGCAAGAAAATATAACACAGATAAATTATACCATTTTCTTTTTCTTTTTACGCGCAGACACCTCTTTAGGCCAGGTCCACGCGTGCGTTATTCGTCCACGGTTATTCAATGCTCGATATGACTCACGCAAGTGTGGAAAAAATATTCGTTTTCATGTACGAATATTTGTCGTGCTTACCGAGTAACGAACATTGCTCCGCATAGAGATAGAAGACTACCACATATAGTTCATCCACAAATACCGAATATAGAGTATGTATGGACAACCAAAGCAGCGAAATTATAGGGGACTCTGCCCCCTGGAAATAATTTGCCCCCCTATGGAATAAATTCTCCTCCCTAGATATATTTAAAATCCTCTAATATTATCGAATATGAAGCTGAAAGATGACCTTAAGTATACCAAATTACTTCTAGATGCATTCTATTGTCAAAAATTTGCCTGATAAGACCGCTTCAAATAATTACTAGACTAGAGGCATACTAATGGCAGAAAAAGTCAGGGAGGAAAGCTCTAAATAGCTTCCAAGGTCATCCAAATTTCAAAATAAATGGTATACTATATCAGGATTGGTGGAACACCCCAAAAGCCTATTTCTGAAATATTCAATTTTCAAAATTTTGTCGGTGAACGATCCACTTAAGATTATCTTCTGAAAGGTATTAACTATCCTAAAAAAATTAAGGTGAGGTTCACTTTAAATAGCTTCAAGGGTATCGAAATTTCAAAAATGTCTAGGTGAGGAACACTTTAAATGGAGGCTTATAATTTATAAAAGAATCTAATTAAAAAAAATAAAGGCAAAGACTACTTATAGATTCTAGAATGAACCATTTTTTAAAAAATTGTTGAAGGGCTACTACAAATAGTTTATAAAAACTATCCGATTTTAAATATTGGAGAGCATAACCACGGTTTAATACATCATAAGACAAATATGAAGAGAAATTACTAAACGGCTTTAAACAGAAATCTAACATTGTAAGTACTATTTTATTTATAACAAGATCCGTCTATGAAAATTATCTGTATCCACCCCTGCTATAAGCTATACCATAGTGGAATATTGCAAGGTAAGCTTAAGGTGGGAGTGCAGGAAACACGAGTTAAAAGGCAGTGGTTTTGTAGTTTTTATAACAAAATTTTTTTGGGCAAAATAAAAACACATATATTTCTCCAGTAAAAACATATGAGTATGTTTTATTCATATGGTTACATCAACAGTTGTTGAATATCTGTCATGAGTGTAGCGGCATTAGATGAGAAACTTTTTACATGAAGAGAAAAAGTTGTCATTAAATTCCAGAACACCCTTGATAGATATTCAATAACTGTTGATATCACCGTGTGAAAAAAATTTAAACTATATGTTTCTACCGGAGAATTATTTGATTTATTTTGATATAGAAACTGAAAAAATACTGCTTTTAACTCATTCCTTACACTCTCACATTTTTTTCCCTAAATGGTTTTCCACTATACCTCTAGGTAAATGCAGGTACACTTTTTCTAAACTCAACCTTCCTCCTCCCTAGCATATTAGCAACATTTTACCCGCCTCGGTGGCGTAGTTGGCTAACGCGCTAGTTTTGTGTTGAGCCAGACTGTCGAGGACGGAGAGATCGAGGTTTGAATCTCGTTCGGGTGAACTGGGGGTGATTTTTCCTAAATGTGTTTCCACTCTCCCTCCACGCAAATGCGGGTTCACTTCTTCTAAATTCAACCTTCCCAATCCATAAACCACTAGCGCAATTAGTACTTAAGAGTATAACCCGAACGGGTAGTAAGACGCGGTGATAAAAAAAATAAACAAATGGCGACACCTTGGAGAAATAACCGTCCAAAATAACGAAACAAACCTTTTCCCACATTCAAAGTTGGCTCACGGCGCCCATATCCAGGCTCCAACGAGGCCAGTGGACCGAGGTGGTAATTTGCACGATCGTTCCGCTACCGGAACAGACGGTACTCGAACCCCGGGCAAATCCATTGTGTGCGTCACGCGATCACGTCACGGTTCCAGCAGGTGGGTTTCCTTCTAAGAGAAATTACCCCCCTCCCTTTTCCTAATAGCTTCACCCCTGGTGACCTCTACAGACGTTCGCTGCCCCCCCTTTCAAGAGAAGCTATAGGGCCTATATTAAAAGATGTTTGGTACAACAGTTTTTTCTCCCGTTACCAACGTTTTACTATTCGTTTGGGTGGTCCGCATATACACTTGAGTCGCGATTATCCAGCCTAGAGAAGCGTAATTTCGACCCGGATAGCGGTAAAACCGGATAATACGGAATCTAAGTGTAAATAATTTTCAGAATGGGTTTGCCTCCTGTAGTTACGCCTCACGCACACCTCCCTTGACACAACTTCTGTTTCCAGCCAAATAAAAACAGTGCTGCTATCTACACCTCCCTTGACACAACTTCTGTTTCCAGCCAAATAAAAACAGTGCTGCTATCTACACCTCCCTTGACACAACTTCTGTTTCCAGCCAAATTAAAACAGTGCTGCTATCTACACCTCCCTCGACACAACTTCTGTTTCCAGCCAAATTAAAACAGTGCTGCTATCTACACCTCCCTTGACACAACTTCTGTTTCCAGCCAAATTAAAACAGTGCTGCTATCTACACCTCCCTTGACACAACTTCTGTTTCCAGCCAAATTAAAACAGTGTTGCTATCTGCACCTCCCTTGACACAGCTTCTGTTTCCAGCCAAATCAAAATAGTGCTGCTATCTACACCTACCTTGACACAGCTTCTGTTTCCAGCCAAACCATAAGTGCTGCTATCTACACCTCCCTTGACACAGCTTCTGTTTCCAGCCAAACCATAAGTGATGCTATCTACACCTCCCTTGACACAGCTTCTGTTTCCAGCCAAACCAAAAGTGCTGCTATCTACACCTCCCTTGACACAGCTTCTGTTTCCAGCCAAACCATAAGTGCTGCTACCTATACCGATCAAGCGTATGCGACTGCAATAGTACTGTATTGCATACCACATGCATATCAGTTCTGCTTTGCGGTTTTCCAATGTAGCAGTTTTAAGGCGGCTACGATGGATTTTTAAAAATTAATTACTAGTGGATATGTACAGGATTTTTAAATTTTAAAACGCACTTGTTAACAACTAGAACCTGGCTCGATAATCGCGACTCTATAGTGTATATACTAATGGGGTATGAACAAGGTTGAGGGCCCTTTTCATAATCAGACATAGGGCAGTTTCATATTCAGATTTAGTACGCCTCAAGTGCGAGTCGATACTAAATACAGGACGACACCTACCTGAAATTGAATGGAATGGGCCAGTTTCGCATATGAAACTGGCCCATTCCATTCAATTTCAGGTAGGTGACGTCTTGTATATAGTATAGCACTGCACTTGAGGCGAACTAAATCTGACTATGAAACTGGCTCTTAGTATACCTCAAGTGTGGCGATATACTCTAAATACAAGTCTATACATAACTACACTTTAATGGAATAGTCCAGTTTCGTATGAAACCGCATCATCCCATTCTGGTCTAGTTAAGTGTTTCGTATATTTTGGTTTCGAGCCGCACTTGAGGGGTCCTCAGTCTGACTATGAATCTGGCTCTTTAGGGGAAGCAAAAATAGGACAGTGTTTTTGCAGTTTTTACAAAACTTTTTTTTAATCAAAAGAAATATTTAAAAAATCCAGTAGAAACAGTTTAATTGTATTCACAAGTTGATATCAACAGTTGTTGATTATCTGTCAAGGGTGTCTTGAAACTTAGTGGCAATTTTTTTCTCCTTAATTTAAAAGGTGTATAATCTAATGCCGCTATGCTCGCGACAGATATTAATCAACTGTTGATGTAACCATGAGAAGAAAATTATTTAAATTATGTTTCTACGGGAGCAATATTTTATTTATATCGCCCAAACAATGTTTTTATATAAAAACATGCAAAAAATACCGCCCTTTTCTCGCGTCAACTTCCACATCAACCTAACAAGAAATAGTAGCCCCCCTTGAAAAGTATCAACCACTGTGGCGATTAAAAATGGTGGGTTGCGTGTAATATAAAGCGAGGGGAATAAAACAGTAATAGAAAAACAAAACAACAGAGGCAATCGTCTCGCGATACACAGGTACTTGTAACGTAGCTAGCACCACCAAGAGAGAGGTCAGAGGACATGAGGCTTGTGCAGAAGACAGGGGATCGATCCCCTAGAGATAAATATATTAAAACCAAGATAACAGTGTAGTTGAACTTTTTCTTTTTTAGGAAATTTAGACTAATAACATTTTTTCACAAATTAAAAGTTTTTCAGGTGTGTCTTTCTACAGGTCCATGGCCTTGTCAAAAATTGAATTCTCCAGCACGTCTTATCACCAGCATCCTTTTTTTATATCCTGAAACTTCCCATCTTCTTTTAATATTCAAGGTCTTTCTGGTTCCCTTTTACCTTCCATTTTGCCTTCTATGACGCCACTCAATAATCCAGCTAGATGTTGGCATGGCTTAATGTACTTCCTCTACCAGAACCGGTTCAACACCTTGCAGAGAGGTTGGTCTGTAAGTTGGTCACCACCTCTTAAGCCTCGTCATTGAAAGAATAGATGGATCAAACTTTTTACTGTAAAAATTAAGACAATTAAATTCTCAATTTGGAGAAAAGATCAGACTTTTTAAAAATTATGCCTAAATCTAACAGAAATCGTAAATTTACACGAACACTAATACACGTGTATCATTTCTGATTAAACATTAATTGAGATAATGAGTTAATAGAAGTTCCTAATACAGAATATTGTTGAGATATTTAATTATATTTGAATAAAACCTGCATTGAAAAGTACGTTTTTGACCATTTTAGAACTGATTCATACAAGGCGGTAGCCAGCCAATAATTTCAGTGGGAGGGGGGGTTGGTGGACACATCCCCCAATTGTCGGAGGCTAGAAAAAATTCAAAAAGATAAACAGTTCTAGAAGCTTTCTGAAGTGTTTTTTTTATAGCAACATAGCCCCCTAACCACCAAAGGCTATGAAAAATTATCACTACTAAACACCTCTAAAATATACCCCAAGGTTTTTTTAATGTTGACATAACTCCCTAACTGCCGGAGGCTAGAAAAAATCTATGTAAAACACCTCTAGAAACTATCTAAAGTGTTTTTTTTATGGTAACATAAACCCCTAAATGTCGAAGGCTAGAAAAATTTATAAATATTAAACACCTCTAGAAGCTCTCTGAAGTGCTTTTTTATAGTAACACAGCCCCCTAATTTGTACTTATACCTTAATTTTTATATTGTTCACACCATAAATAAAGCCATATATATATTTTGTTCACACGGCCTTGGCTTCACAGATAATCACTGTGCACAAATCTTCATTCTGTCATAATAGGGACATACTGTAGTTATTAACAAGAAACTTTGTCGCTTTGTCCCCCATCGTCACCACGGAAAAGTTCGATTAATCATTCAAATACGAATGTACTGTACACATTTCTAGATTATCGTGGTCTTATCTTTCTCCCTTTACCTCACGTGCACTCACAAAAAGACAGATGCGAGCCGGGAGCAGAGTTGGGCCTGCTGTGATGAACACTCCATGTGTGGCCTCCCCCACACTCAATTTAATATTACTACCCGTCCTGGCTATGCACGTTTTAATTAATCTAATGAGATAGTTAGGAGGAAGATACAATTTAGAGGAAATATACCAGCATTTGCGTGAAAGGAAAATGGAAAAGCGATATGAGGACAGCGACATTTGGGCTGGGACTAGAATCTCGACCTCCCCATTTCCAGCTAAACCGACAAGACGAACCTGACATTTAATCCGCGTGTCCAGTGATGCGAGTTACATAAAATAGTTATAATTTTACTGGGTGGAGGGGGGGGGGGGGGGAAGCGAAGGTGAATAAAATATTTATGTAAAAAAAAAGTTACTTAAAAAAAATGCATAATCATTTAAAACATACTTTGTCAAACCCTATAACCCTCTGTAAAATAAATTCCCCTCCCCCTCCTTACTATTAACGAAACACCCAACCAACAAAAAAGAAAAAAAAAACCTTTCACTTGGCCGGAAGACATGGCCGGGCGTGCAAGAGTAATTTCTGCATGTAGGGCGAAGAATAGTTTTTTTTTTACCTGTTGATAGCTGTGAAAGGCGCACAGCGAGAGATTTTGCTGCAAGACCGTTAGGTTAATACATCCACGATACAATGGACACATGTACACTCCGTTTACCCTGAAACCAGGGCGTGGAAAACGAATTTTTCTGCGTGGGGGGTGGGGGGGGGGGAGGTCCGCTCGAAAAATTGTTACTCCACCTTTAGCAATATAAGTTTTTATACGGACGCTGAAGGGTAAATTAAGGGGGGAAGGTGTTCCGCCCCCCCCCCACGCCCTTTCTCTGAATGGTAGCAGTCTTACCTCGACGAATTATACACTATGCCCCCCTATCTTATAAGCTATACCATAGGGCAGCGTTTTTCAAACGGTGTGCCACGGGAGTTTCAAGGGGTGGGGGGTGGGGGGAAGAGCGAGAAAAAGAATTAAGGAATAAAGATTAAATATTTTTAAATCCATGATCAACATTATTTGAAAAAAAAAATTATTATAATTTTAGCTATTGAACTTTTAAACACAATATTGAATACTTATTTTTAATGATAAAAACTCTTCTAAAAATCGATGGTGGGATTTGACAAATTTAACACTTGTTCAGTGTCCGTGAGTTGAAAGGTGAAAGAGGAATAATGCAAGTTAAATAGCCCAGGCTTCTTGGTACTGACTGACAGTTCACAGCTGACTTCTGACAGTCAAAGTTAGGTAATACTAAATTTTGACTGAGAAGTGACAACTGCTAAAGACATTTTGAGATCATATGTTTCGGCTTAGGATACTAATTGGTATTGTAACTTTCAAGCCGTCAGAAGTCAGCTGGAGCTGTCAGTCAGCACCAAAGAAGCTAAACAGAGGTATAGTTTCTAACGGATGACAGTCATTTCATAGAAAGTGCCTTTAATCAATAGCTGGATTTTTTTTTCCAGCTCCACATCTTACTACCCGTACAGGGGTTATACTAATATGAACTTTACTACCTTATTTGTTTTCTATTGGTCAAAATATGGGCAGAAGCTAAGAAATTATTCGAAAGTTTTAATACGAGTCTGGTCAGTGACTATAATTTTAATCTTTTTAAAATTTTAAAACTCAAGTTGGTGACCACATGCTCAAAGGCGTCACTCCCACAAGAGATTAGACTGAGTATGACTGGGATATCGGTATTCAAAACCTGGTCAGGTATGCTGAGGGTATTTTTCCTTAATCGGTTTTACACTCTCTCCCACGCAAATGTGGGTACATATAATCTACATTCACCCTTCCTAATCACAACACATTAGCGTAATAAGTACATAAGCGTATAATCCGAATGGGTAGTAAGAAGCGGCAATAAAAAAATACATTTAAAAAGTTAGAAGCTTACCTTAGATGTTGTGTAGCTAATGATATGGTCTAGTGAACAGCAAGGTAAGTCTCTAAGCTTTCACGGTTAACGAGTGTACATGTCTACAAGCTTATAACTGTACCTTAATGCTGTTATGAATGACAGGAGACCACCTGTCACGTGGATGTATTACACCCCAACCACATCAACAACAATAGGACAGACGAGAGTTGTGTGCCGGCAGAGAAACTTATTTTTGTCTCCAAACAGTGTTTCCACAACTACAGTAGCCCCATGGCTTCTTTGGTGCTGACTGACAGTTCACAGCTGACAGGTGACAGTCAACATTTAGGTATATACCTAAATTTTGACTGTCGAATGACAGCTGCTAAACACATGTTTTTGCAGATCGTATGGTTCGGCGTAGGGATACATAATTTGGTCCGGTACTTTTCAAAGCGTCGCTGTGAGCTGTCAGTCAGCACCAAAGAAGCCATGGGGCTACTGTAGTTTCAGTATTCTTTTAGTGACAACTGTGTGTGTGTATAAATATATATAAAGGCAAGCTTTAAGGAAATGCACCAACATCCGTTAGAAAAGGAGATTGGACGCTACTCTGTCATAAGTGAAAAAAAAAACCCTACTCACCCTCAGCTATCAAACAATGTCCTCTTGATTCGAAGGGTGATAGAATTAGGCAAGCTGTTAGCACGTCTGAATGACTTTGGTGCCTGAGGATCGATCCAGACCCTAGAGACAGTTTGCCCTTTAACAGTGGTGGACCTAAATATTTTATTTAGGGGGGCTTTACGAGTAATGTAGCCTAGCTAAGCCATTATTTTTGTGCTTTTAAACCGATTGGGAAATTTAGGGGCACTTTTAATGTGTTTTTAAGTTAAAAGTCCCTACTTTTTTTTAAATTCTTAGGTCAGGTCTAAAAATTTAGCCTATGTTTTCGATAAATCATCGGGACTCTATATTGGGTAGAGCGGGGTTACCAAAAATTCCTCACGCTTTCCCCTTACCCCCCTTTTCTTCTTGGGTGTGCCACCGCCCCATAATGTGGTATCCCACCCCTATTCCAGATGAACAGTGCAATTAGAACAAATTCACCCTTCACATCACCTACCGCAGTTATTTATGGTCGGGAAGTAGTGTTAGAGAGTACAAATATAAGAATACTACCCGCATCGGTGGGCACACGGCTAAACGTCAGATTCATCTAGTCCAATGTTTACCACTGCTAGGGATTTTAGGGTTCAAATACCGGCATGGAATGTACAGAGGGTGTTTTTTATCTTTAGCGTTTCCCCACCCACGCAAATTCGGTTACATTTCCTATACATTAAACCCTTTTCATACCTCCCCTTATTAGTATGCGCGTAGCCACACGGAGTGTATTGAGCCGTGGAGAGAAGAAAAAAAAAAAAACGTATTTTTGTGCGTAAATTAATTGAAAAGTCCGTATTGGAGGATTAGCTGGTCTAGACGAGGGCAGAACTGCTGTGAGAAGATAAGATAAACCGGCAAGTAGACAGAGACTGAATGTAGTGCGTGTGTGTGAGTGTGTGACATGACATATGGTAGTGATTATCCTGTCTACCAACTAGATCAGAGGGCTGAAACCTCCCCCTCCCCACCATTTCCCCCAGGGAGTCCAGGAGGTGGCTGGAGTCTCCCCGCTTATAGTTAAATTCTTAGGAGAATTCAGTTACACATTATACTAACCACGGCACGATAGGCTTAGAGATAGAAATTTAATTTTGCTTTCTCGTATTGAGAACGTGAAAAGAAATTTTGCTTTCTCATGTAGAAAAGGTGAAAGGAAATTTTGCTCTCTCATGTAGAAAAGGTGAAAGGAAATTTTGCTCTCTCATGTAGATAAGGTGAAAGGAAATTTTGCATTCTCATGTAGATAAGGGGAAAGGAAATTTTGCTTTCTCATATATAGAACGTGAAACGTAATTTTGCACTCTCATATATAGAACGTGAAACGTAATTTTGCATTCTCATATATAGAACGTGAAAGGAAATTTTGCTTTCTCATGAGGTGCGTGAAATTTAATTTTTATTTTTTCAGAGTGTATTGAAATAGTGAAAATTTTCGACATTGAGATACAGTGGATCTTGACATTTTTATGTGCCCCCGAACTTTACGTGGCTTTGTTTTAAAATGAATATCTGCGGAATATTTTATATGGTAAATATCACTGCAAACTAGGTTTTTTTTTTAGGGAAAATTGGGTTTAAGAGTAATAAACTGATAAACAGATTTATAATTACAAGAGAAAGTTACAAGAGAGATGTAAGATTGTGTCGTAACATTTATTTCTAACATTAACATTGACATACTCACTGAGGGTGTCCAGCCAAACTTTATTTTTAAAATTACTGACTTTTCCAATCACTGGTTAAAGGATTTAAGCCCAAAGCAATGGGCTACTGGATAAGTTAGATTTCAGAGGGATCATATTCAGATATTACCCGCCTCAGTGGCGTAGTTAGCTAACGTGATAGTTTAGTGTTGAGCTAGACTGTCAAGGACGGAGAGATCCGAGGTTCGAATCTCGGTGGGGTGAACTCGGGGTGGTTTTCTCTAAATGGTTTTCCATTAGCGTAATTAGTACTTAAGCGTATAATCCGAACAGGCAGTAAGACACGGCGCCAAATAAATAATATTCAGACATTAAAAGATCACCTTACACGAGTACAGTTTAAAATTATTAAGAAACATTATTTTTTAGTTTATTCCTCCTATAATGTAGGTAATCAAATTCAAATGCATGCGCATACACACGACTCAACTTTGGCTGAAGGGAAGCGGGTAAAGGGATAAAAAGACAGCACGAAAATAACTTTTTGACTTAGAAAATCGAGATTAGTATACTCAACAGGGACAAATGTGCTAAAAGAGATTCGCGGTGAACATTAACTGGAAGAAAACTTATCTTGACTATTGTAAATAAAGGTTGCGCTTTTTTTTTTTTTTAGTGAATGTGTGAAAATTCCAGAAATTTGATAAACAAAAATTTCCTGACTTTTCCCCGTTTTCCAGGTGTCACTGGACACCCTGTCACTATATTTATCCTCCAGCTGTCAACATTGACACCATCTGTCGTGATAGGCGCAGAGTCGGTGGCTTGCTGTATACACACTTTTAGAGTGGATTTGGCCGACTCTCTCAGATTACAGATAATAACCTTCCTAATCAATCTACATACTAGGTTTGAGCATTAAATATTAACGGGTGTTAGGTTAGCTTACAATCTGGGTCACCCCCAAAATACAGGGAGCAATGGCATTTTATGGAGCCCCTAAAATTAACTTGATTCTTGTTCTTTAAGTTGGGATGGAAGGGGACTTGAGAAAAGGCAAAGTTTTTTGTAGTTCTTATCTCAAAACTTTTTTTTTTCCAAAATAAATAAAATATTTCTCGTTAACTTTAGAGCTAGAAGATTAAAATCACAATTTGTCCTCGAAGTATGATCATATAAAATCTATGTTTGAACGAAATCCATTAAACGGATCTGGCTGTAGCCCAGAGACAGGCAGACCTAGAGAGGGTTGAACAGACAGTTGAACCCACTTATTTGAATTCAGGTATGCACAACACATTAATATTTATAATAATCTCAACGTAGAGAATTTCAAATTTTCAGAGACGTTATTAAAAAAAAATGACTTTTATTAACACGTGTTGTAACTATGGCCAGATATGTTGAAAGATGAATGGAGGTAACCATCCCGGGGGTTGAGGGCCTAGGGCAGACTGGCCCACCAGCCCCCTTTTCTTGACGACCCTGCTTGCAAGTCGTCTTTTCATACAATCCTGTATCAAGAAACTATATTATTTTCACCCCAAGACTCCAGTCCAAGCATGAACACACGACCGCACTCTGACGATGGAACAATCCCCTAATTCACCGCAGGTGATGTAGCTTTGAATAAATTGATGGGGGTACAAGGGGGTAGAAGAACTCGAAGGTAATAAGAGGACTTGAGGGGTGTAGCTAGGCCCTCCAAGATCCGGAAGATAGGGGTGATGCAACTACGGGGGGTGCCCCAATACATTTTGGAACATTGTATGGGGAGTGTAGGGAATGAAAGAAAGGGAAATGGTTTTTTTTGCCATTTTTATAGCAAAACTTTTTTTTGCCAAAATAAATAAAATATTGCTACTGTAGAAACATAAGAGTTTAATTTTCTTAACATGGTGATATCAACAGTTGTTGAATATCTGTCATGATCATAGGCAGCATTAGATGAGAAACTTTTTAAATGAAGAGAAAAAGTTATCATTAAATTCCAGGAAACTCTTGATAGATTTTCAACAAATGTTGATATCTTAATCTGAATAAAATTAAACTATGTGTCTGCTGGAGTAATACGCGAATAGGTTTACATCTTAAGAGCGTGCATTACATGCCCACCAACTCTGTGATACAGTCTGCTAGAAATAGTAAATTTACACGAACACTATTGCACGTGGATCATTTCTGATTAAACATCAATGGAGATAAAGAGTTATTAGAAGTTTCTAATACTGAACATTGTTGAAATATTAAATGACATTTTGATCATTTTAGAATGGCTCCAAAGATAAGCACTGTGCACAATCTTAATTATGTCATAATAGGGATATACTGTGGCTATTAACAAGAAACTTTGTCGCTTTGTCCCCCATCGTCACCGCGGAAAATTTTGAGTTATCATTTAAATACGAATGTACTGCACACATTTCTGGCGTATCGTGGGTATTTTCTTTTCCCTTTTACTGACATTACCTCGCGCGAGCCGGGAGCAGAGTTGGGCCTGCTATGATGAACGCTCTTAAGAGGGTACTTAAAATTTAAAAATTCTATATTTACAAATATATTTATAATTTAAAGTTAATTATTCAATACATTATTTTAGACATCATTTATGAACTTGCACCAATAACTTTGGGAGTAGAAGGTTAGTTAGTGAGCGAGCGCGTGATTAGCAGAAAGCTCTCAATAGTTGTTGACGAGGAGGCAAAGGTTCGAATCTCTGCTCAGTGAACTGAGGGTGGTTTTTGACAATTGATTTACTGTTGTGGTTTTCTCATCCTCTCTCCCCGCTAATGGTGATTCTTATTTATCAAGGCCTACTTTTATTATAATAATGAAGTATTTTAACATATCAGTTTTACACATATATAGTTTAAGATCTTTGCTATTAAATTAGGCCGTTAGTAGCAAATGTGCTATACCTATCGATATTAATAAAAATGTCAAAATGAGAAGTTTTCCTAGAACTCAATGAACCAACTTACAATAATATTGCCTAGCGCCTGTAAACTAGACTGTGCCGGCTCGAGCGCGCACGCTTGAAAAATAGAACCAGTTCTATCTTTCAAGCGCGCGCTTAGTCGCTCGCTCCAGTCTGGCCACATCTCATTACAACCAATGCGTTCTATTTTATATTTTAATCGCTCGCTCGCTCGCTCCAGTCTGGCCACCTGTCATTACAACCAATGTGTTCTATTTTATATTTTAGACGCTCGCCCAGTCTGGCCGTCCCCTAAGGGTCTACTTGTTTCCCTCGGTGGCGGAGGTAGACGTATTACGGCGATCACATGACCCCATTTACGATAGTCGACGCGGGATCGTGAGGATGTTACAGCAACAATCAGCGTGGATCTGTCTTCGACCACGAACTAAGTTACACCAGCACGTAGCACTACTATCGTAAAAACAATCGAAATGAGGTCGGCTAAATGTTACAGGTGAGAGAGGAACTATTTTGTTTCGTAGCTTATGGGAGAAATCCATGCATTGTATTAGTCCAATGTGGTCCATTCGGCCTTTGATGACTCGCGGGCCAATCTTTCTGTATACAGCGGAGCAAAATAGTTGGCTGCGGGAAAAATCAACATGTCAAAGAAGTGGTAATAAACAAACAAGTAACAATTTTAATTTATTAAAAAAACACATACTTAGGGCCAGTTTCATAGTCAGTTTTAGTACGCCTCAAGTGCGGCGCTATACTAAATACAAGACGTCACCTACCTGAAATTGAATGGAATGGGCCAGTTTCATATGCAAAACTGGCCCATTCCATTTTGGTCTAGGTAGGTGTCGTCCTGTATTTAGTATCGACTCGCACTTTAGGCGTGCTAAGTTTGACTATGAAACTGGCCCTTAGAGCCATTATATTACTACATTATACAGTCCAATTATCATAGGAAGAGCATTATTTGACAGCCAAGAAAGCTTTTATATCTACTTTCACGTGTTCATACGTCAAACTATGTGATCTGAAGCTGCCACTTTTGATATTTATTATCAATACCAATAAAAACACTAACTATAAACATACAATTGTCATCAATGTTAACAGTTTTATTTGTATTTTCTAAAAGGATATTTTTCCTTGCAAAAATGAAGACTAATAATATTATTACTACACCAATATAGTTAATGAGCCTGTTTTTGTGCCACAAGTTTTTAGTTCAAGCGTAATGGGGTTACGCATTCCTCTATTATTTATTTTAAAAATAAATGAGCTTGACATTCCAAAAGAAAACCAGTTGCGGGCTGCATATGGCCCGTGGGCCTTCGGTTTTACAACAATAAGTAACAATTTGACGTATTTTAAAATATACGACAAAATTAAAAAACAAACAATTCAAAATGATCACTGTTTTAAAGTAAAATAATATAAAAAAACAACATTTCTATCTCTAAATCCCGGTTAATCTATTGTGATATGAACTATTAACCGGGTTTGAAACGCTTCTTTTAATTTAGAGATTCCAGACACTTCCAGACCAAAATATATCCTTCCACCCAGTATTTTATATTCAAGTTATTTTAAAAAATCTCGTTATTTTGTCAGTTTTCTATTGAATTAATTAGTGACTGCAAAAAGGTCAATACTCTTAAAAAAATCACATAAATTAGAGATAAAACGTAAAATTTACAATGGGTTATAGGCCTACTCTTCTACTTCGTATCCAAGACAACTTCAAAATTTCTGGAATTTTCGAGTTTTCCCCTATTTTAGTGGTACGTCTTATTCAAGTAAATATTTGTATTTTAATGTTTATTCAAAGTCTTAAACCAGACTCACTCACTGGTATCTGGAACCTCCTGAATATTGAGCTCTGAACCATTCGTTTCCCGTTTAGTCCAGCTGATTACACGATAAATGGTACGTCACACCACACAGACTTTCTCCAACTTAAAATAAACATTTACTAAAAACTTGTAAGATTTGTGAGACGAAATAATAGGTCTATACATTGTTGTATAAATACTACACCAACGATCATAAATGAAATAATACACACTTAATCTTTGGCATCAGGAACTACAGCCCGATTTCGGTACGAAGAACAGTAGACATCTGGAAAAGTTACTAGATTTATAAAACGTATCCTTACGCCAAAACATATGTTTTAAAATTCCATATTTCATGCATCTGTCACTTTTGACAAGAAAAGTTTTGATACCAAGAAAACTTATAAAAAGAATAAATAACCATTAGAATCTTTTCTAGTAAATTTCTTTTTCTAATTTATGAAAAAAAAATTAACTAATTTTTTTTTACTTTTTCATTTTATTTTAAAATTAAATTTGTATTTAATGGCTATATAGTATAATATGTTGGATGTGTAAGAGCTTAACTTGACTTAATATTTTGATAAGGTAATGATTTTAGGAACACTTTACTTTCCAATGCCTACAAAATATAAGAGTTTAGTCGATGAAAAGTAAAGATTGAGAAAATGCAATGTTGACCTCTAGTGGCGTATTTTGTACCAAGTTTAAGAGTCGACCGCCATAATTCGATTATAAATAAGTTATTAATTTAATAAAATGCCTCCTCCTCTCCAGCAATCGCATTACTCGCAAAATCGTGTTCCATTTTACCGAATTATAATTACATGAAAAGATGGCTGATGGAAAGTCTTCTAGCTCTATCAGACTAAAAACACCAACAGGAAATTACTTCTTCCAAATTGAGAGAGACCAATAAATTTTAAGACTTACCCGAAAATGTAAAATAAAAATTGACAATTTTGAGGTAAAATTCAAAATTGCGTCCGATCTCATCGTTTTTCCATACATTTGAATTCTTAAAATCACACATTCGAATAAAAACTTTCCATATCGGTAGTTGGATGTATATGAACTATTGTACAAAAATAAATTAGTATCGAAAGAGGCAAAGATAGCAGTATATATACAGTAGCTCCATGACTTCTTTGGTGCTGACTGGCAGCTCACAGCTGACTTCTGACACTCAACCTTTAGGTATATACCTAAATTTTGACTGTCAGAAGTTACAGCTGTTAAACACATGTTTTTTGTAGATCATATGGTTCAACGTAGAGATTAATAATTTGGTCTGGTAACGTTTTAAAGCCGTCAGCTGTCAGCTGTCAGCTGTGAACTGTCAGTCAGCACCAAATAAGTCATGCATAGGGTTTACTACATTCACGGTAGGAATTACTCTCTGAAAGGTCTTTTTTCCTACAAAAATCCTACTATATAAAAGCTTTCTGGTAGGGAAAAAGGCCTTTCATAAAACAATTCCTACGCTGAACAGACTTTAAAAGAGTGTTGACGCCAACCTTGTTATAAGGATGTGAAGCGTGGGTTTGTCAGGAGAAACACAAGAGCAAGGGGAATGGAATGGAGTGGAATGAGATATCTAGGAAACTTAATGTGTATGGAAAAACTCGTATAGACAGAGTCAGTAATGAACGTGTGCTGAAGGAGTTAGGTTTGGAAGGGAATACAACAGCGCAATGTGAAAGAAGCGTCTTACGTTGGTTTGGGCATGTTGAGAAGATGAGAGTGGATCGACTGACGAAGCAAATATATGAAGGAAGAGTGTATGTATATGAAGGTAGAGTGTGTGGATCAAAAGGAAGGGGTAGGCCATGTAAGAATTGGCTTAATGTTGTAGATGAATTTGTGAAAAATATAAACATTAAGAGTTTAAAGAATAAAAGAGCATGTATGACTGGGTGAATGGATACAATTGAAGCGAAGGGAGTATGCAAGGATAGGGAAGTGTGTAGAAAGCTAGTGAGGATGGAATATCAGTACGAAGCTGTTTTTTTTTAGCTATATGCAGTTTCTTGCCTACCCCGTAAGGGAACGGCGTGATTGGATGCATGTATTTGAGTATAGTTGATTGATAGCCTTTCAAACAATTTGTTTCAAATTTTATAGTCAATGAGAAAGTACCGTATGTATGATTGTGTCATACCATTTATTTAGTTGCGTAGCCGAGCCTCACACGATAGCCAAAGTGTGACGCTGGCCAATATTAAATATATTTTCAATCAAGAGATCAGAAGGTCACTGGTGGACGTAAAACAAAACGCACCCAATCCAATTCCTCGCCGAAGGGTCGAAAGCAGGAGGGAGTTATCGAAAGTGGCCGCGCGCGTGATATGGGCGGGCCCCCCACTCGACGATATAACACGGAGCGACGCCCCCTCTAATCGCGACCTGCATCCAGCGCTGTACCTTATACAACTCTTCATCTTTCATCTGTCGACAGCGATAGCCTCACTTCAACACTCTTGCTCGCTATCACCTCGTACACGTCTATTGACTATTCATTGTACTGGTTCTGTGCTATACTAGGACGCACTGTGTGAGCCAAGCTACAGTAGCCCCATGGCTTCTTTGGTGCTGACTGACAGATGACGGCTTTGAAAAGCTACCAGACCAAATTATGTATCGCTATGCCGAACCATATGATCTGCAAAAAACATGTGTTTAGCAACTGTCACTTCTGAAAGACAAAATTTAGGTATATACCTAAATGTTCACTGTCAGGAGTCAGCTGTGAACTGTCAGTCAGCACCAAATAAGCCATGGGGCTACTGTATACCAGGACGCACTGTATGGAACCAAGCTATACTAGGACGCACTGTATGAACCAATCTATACTAGGACGCGCTGTATGAACCAATCTATACTAGGACGCGCTGTATGGAACCAAGCTATACTAGGACGCGCTGTATGGAGCCAAGCTATACTAGGACGCGCTGTATGGAGCCAAGCTATACTAGGACGCATTGTATGGAACCAATCTATACTAGGACGCACTGTATGGAACCAATCTATACTAGGACGCACTGTATGAACCAATCTATACTAGGACGCACTGTATGGAACCAATCTATACTAGGACGCATTGTATGGAACCAATCTATACTAGGACGCATTGTATGGAACCAATCTATACTAGGACGCACTGTATGAACCAATCTATACTAGGACGCACTGTATGAACCAATCTATACTAGGACGCGCTGTATGGAACCAAGCTATACTAGGACGCGCTGTATGGAGCCAAGCTATACTAGGACGAATTGTATGGAACCAATCTATACTAGGACGCATTGTATGGAA
The DNA here is from genome assembly GCA_033556935.1 of Timema podura. Classification (NCBI taxonomy): domain Eukaryota; kingdom Metazoa; phylum Arthropoda; class Insecta; order Phasmatodea; family Timematidae; genus Timema; species Timema podura. The sequence goes on along the minus strand of JAVRXN010000013.1, from coordinate 22,622,846 downwards.
CCAATCTATACTAGGACGCACTGTATGGAACCAAGCTATACTAGGACGCGCTGTATGGAACCAAGCTATACTCTTCTTGATATTAATCTTAAAGAGCTGTTTATCCATTAAAAAATAAAAATATGTCGTTAGTCAGCTGTCTTCAGTTTGCACTGCAATGCATCATACAGCGTATGCATTTCTGCGCCCCTCAAGCCGATTCTAATCTCAGCGAACGTGTGAATTGAGCCTCATTTCGAAAGCACCCACGCCTACACGCACTTGTAACCACAAACTGATAGAAAACCTGAAGGTGATACTATCTATGCAACAGAGTGTAATCGCAAAAAAAGAAAAAGATATTGTTGAAATCAATTTGGTCGGAATGTCGCCTCATACCGTAATGTAAAATGACTGCAGTCGGACGAACACGACGGGCGTCGGGAGAAGGAGGTATCATTTGTCAAGGTCCCAAATACGTTTTGAATTATTCAGTTCCGTAGATATAGCCCGCGCCCATGGTTCATACTAGAGTCGGGACGACATGGGAACAACTTTTACGAGACAATCGCACTTACTTTATCGCTAAATCTTATATATACATATAGCAAACTTCGGTAAGTTTACTCAGCCAAACAAACATTGTCTTTGTAATCAAATGAAACGCTCTCATATATAAATTTTCAAACCTTAAACGAATTTTCCTCCGAAAAACAAGTACATAGTGTCAATAAATAATGTCAAACACTCACTCACTCTGATATCCATTCTAAACAAGATCGTTGAAACAATTTATGGAAGCTATAGAATTTAAAAAAATTGTTATCAGTGAACAACGAATTATTTAAGGGCAAGGGCCAATTTTTTTAAAAAATTGCCCCAAGATATCACCAATTTCAATGTTGAACTAATACATTTAATCTTTTCAGCTGTAGACTCAGGGACAGAAAGAATTTTAAGGTGCAAATTTTTGGGTTCGTACACATATTAAACTTAAAATTTAATTATATTCGCGAGGTAGAAAATGTTATAGATTACAATCATTTATCCATCCGATTTGACGGTGATCAGCCGGGTGTAATGAAGTGTTTAAAAAAATCCACTATTTTCCCGCGCAAATTCTGGTAAATTTCCACTAAAGTCTCCCTGATAAGATTATTATGCGTAGAGAATTAAAATAAACGTATCAACTGAATTAATATTTTATTTATTGTAGTAAAAAATATGTTTGATCATAAAAACTGAAATTAACTCTTATTCCGCCTTAATGTGAGCGTATAGGGAACGCGAGAAAAGTGTAAATGTGTGTCCAGTTTTTCACAGCAAAACAATTTTTTAAGCCAAAATAAACAATGTTTCTCCAGTTGAAACATAAAGCTCAATTTTATTCACATGTTGATATCAACAATTGTTGAATATGTATTATGATCATGGTGGTATTTGATGATAAACTTTTGTCTTCTTTGACGAATATCCACAACTGTTGAGGTCACCATATGAAGAAAAATAAACAGCGATTCCAGTGAAGAATTATTTTATTTATTAAAAAAACAGTTTTGTTATAAAAACCGCAAAAAGATCCCTTAACTCACATCTCCCACACTCCCACATTACGATGGTTCGACTTGATGAAGTACTATTATTGTACTAGTAAGCCTGAGCATATTTTCCCGCGATCGATAGTTCATGAAAATAACAGTTTGACCGCCTCAACAAACGATTAGTGGGGCTGTTCCTTAGATCGTGAATAATTTGATAGATCTCTCAGATAGTAAACACGCCTCTCACAAATCTCTCACCAAACCAGCAAGCCCTCACCTTCAACTCACAGACATGCGAGGCAAGGGAAAGGTACTGTCCGTTCACGATAACTTGGGGCCTTTTAGACTAATCGAGAACATACAGATAGTTCTCCTGTAATGCGTTCTTTTACAACGCGATTTGGATATAAAACGTGTGATCGGTGAAATATAGATTATTTTTCTACGGCTAGGATGGATTGCAAGACGCGAAGACCCCCCTACGACACCCTCCTTCCACTGACAAACAAAAAAATAGTTAAAATTTCAACTGTCGCTGAAAGACGTTACTGAGGATTCACTCCCAAGTTCGCGGAAAACAAGAGCGGAACCGAAACGGGGTCACGTGACGAACTCTAAGCCAGCGAGTTGTTCTGCAACTTATCTCAACTTTGTCCTGTCTGCCTGAGTTTTCCGCACGGGAGAACCAATCAAATCTCAGAACCAACCAGCACAAATCAGTGCGCACACGCATTTAACAACGCATGCGCTGTAGAGCCAGAAGCAAGCAGACTGCTTCTTTGGTCTTTATGAGGAGATTTGAAATAATCCGTTAATGTAAAACGTGTGCATCGATGTATTGGATTGTGCCACGAAACAGCGTTATAATTTGAAAACATTCATCAGGAGAATGATCTAAAATATATGGCTATCTACCAAAAATAAAATATGTTGATAATCAGCTGTTTTAAGTTTGCATTGCAATGCATCATGGGTCAACGTACATTTAACATCTATATTTTAAAACTAACTTATAATATCTGTTCAAAATTAATAATAATAATACTAATAATAAATATTGCCCACATACACAACTGTACATTTATGAACATATTAAAATAAAATAAATTAGGAAAGTAGAACTAAATAAAAGAAAGATAAAGAGAGACAAAACAAAAAGAAACATTAAAAAAAACACTTACACGGCATTATACTACGCATAAAATATCTAAACATGGAGATAGCAATTAATTTAAAAAGAAAACAATGATGATAATATTTAGTAACTATATAGATTATATATAATAATCTGGATAGGGATGAGGAATTTATATTTTATAGTTCGTACATCTTGAATTTTTGCGTGAAAGGTGAGTGGTATTTTTGCAAAAATGAAAAAATAACAACACCATAGTAGACTAGTAGTTTAAGTAACTTTTGCAAGAACATTTTACTAAAGTGACCCGACCACAGGATGGAAACAGTTGATGATGATTATGTAAGAAGACTGTACATGCTAGCAGAATCCCACTATAGCTTCAGACGTGTTATCTTTGCGAAACACACACACAAAGGTCGAACGTAGCCTTACATGCGCTCTCCAAGGATGCGGTGGGCCGCGGAACCTAATATTTAATTAGTGAACACGGCATAACTTTGTTCATTTCTGCCACGAAAAAACCACAACAGAAACTCTGGAAAGGCTAAAGCAATATTTTGTTGATAAACATATTTTTGGCAGAGATTTAGTGGCCGAACGGACTAAAGCGTTATTCTCGTGCTAGACCGGTCTGTTAATGACTGGGAGACCGGGATTAGAATCCTGGTTGGGTCTACTGAGGTTATATTTCACACTCTACTTCCACGCAAAATGCTTTCTTCCTCATACCCACCCAATTAGAGTAACTATCATATATGCGTACAAACTGAACAAGTAGTATGACGTAGTGATTTTAAAAAAAATCAAAGAGAGGTTATGTTTATATTGATAATTTGGCACGTCTGTTTGGATGCTACGCGATAAATGTCAAATGCGGTGACCAATTTTAAAGAAATTTGGTTTCGAAATGCTGCTTACCTAAGACCTCACTCTCAATGGATACAAGCTAAATTTACTCCAGAGGTCTAAAGCAGTTTTTCAAACGACTAGGTTTTGTGTGATGCTTCAGGTAGCTTTTTTTAATATGTTCATGTTCGGTAGTTATAATACCTATCGACAGAACAGATATAATCTTATTTAAAAATAAGCCCCAACATTAGATTCTATAGAAGAGTTCGTTCATACGGCACGACAACAAAAATAACCTTTTAGGAAATGAGGGCATATAAAAAGAATGAGCGAACGAGTTTTGAATTGTTTTTATAATACTTTTATTCGTTGAGAAACCATTTTGGTTCCAAAATAATAATTATTGACGACCCACCGATATTTTCATAAATAACACTACCATTATTATTTTTCCACCGTGTCTTAGTAAAATGTTGAGTTATATTGTTCAATTCTCAGTCTCCAAGTCCTATCCTACTCCAGAGTTCTCAGTCTCCAAGTCCTATCCTACTCCAGAGTTCTCAGTCTCCAAGTCCTATCCTACTCCAGAGTTCTCAGTCTCCAAGTCCTATCCTACTCCAGAGTTCTCAGTCTCCAAGTCCTATCCTACTCCAGAGTTCTCAGTCGCCAAGTCCTATCCTACTCCAGAGTTCTCAGTCGCCAAGTCCTATCCTACTCCAGAGTTCTCAGTCTCCAAGTCCTATCCTACTCCAGAGTTCTCAGTCTCCAAGTCCTATCCTACTCCAGAGTTCTCAGTCTCCAAGTCCTATCCTACTCCAGAGTTCTCAGTCTCCAAGTCCTATCCTACTCCAGAGTTCTCAGTCTCCAAGTCCTATCCTACTCCAGAGTTCTCAGTCTCCAAGTCCTATCCTACTCCAGAGTTCTCAGTCTCCAAGTCCTATCCTACTCCAGAGTTCTCAGTCTCCAAGTCCTATCCTACTCCAAGTTCTCAGTCTCCAAGTCCTATCCTACTCCAAAGTTCTCAGTCTCCAAGTCCTATCCTACTCCTGAGTTCTCAGTCTCCAAGTCCTATCCTACTCCTGAGTTCTCAGTCTCCAAGTCCTATCCTACTCCTGAGTTCTCAGTCTCCAAGTCCTATCCTACTCCTGAGTTCTCAGTCTCCAAGTCCTATCCTACTCCTGAGTTCTCAGTCTCCAAGTCCTATCCTACTCCTGAGTTCTCAGTCTCCAAGTCCTATCCTACTCCTGAGTTCTCAGTCTCCAAGTCCTATCCTACTCCTGAGTTCTCAGTCTCCAAGTCCTATCCTACTCCTGAGTTTTCAGTCTCCAGTCCCACCCTACTCCAGAGTTTTCAGTCTCCAAGTCCTATCCTACTCCAGAGTTTTCAGTCTCCAAGTCCTATCCTACTCCAGAGTTCTCAGTCTCCAAGTCCTATCCTACTCCAGAGTTCTCAGTCTCCAAGTCCTATCCTACTCCAGAGTTCTCAGTCTCCAAGTCCTATCCTACTCCAGAGTTCTCAGTCTCCAAGTCCTATCCTACTCCAGAGTTCTCAGTCTCCAAGTCCTATCCTACTCCTGAGTTCTCAGTCTCCAGTCCCATCCTACTCCTGAGTTCTCAGTCTCCAGTCCCATCCTACTCCTGAGTTCTCAGTCTCCAGTCCCATCCTACTCCTGAGTTCTCAGTCTCCAAGTCCTATCCTACTCCTGAGTTCTCAGTCTCCAAGTCCTATCCTACTCCTGAGTTCTCAGTCTCCAAGTCCTATCCTACTCCAGAGTTCTCAGTCTCCAAGTCCTATCCTACTCCAGAGTTCTCAGTCTTTAAGTCCTATCCTACTCCAGAGTTCTCAGTCTCCAAGTCCTATCCTACTCCAGAGTTCTCAGTCTCCAAGTCCTATCCTACTCCAGAGTTCTCAGTCTCCAAGTCCTATCCTACTCTTGAGTTCTCAGTCTCCAAGTACTATCCTACTCCAGAGTTCTCAGTCTCCAAGTACTATCCTACTCCAGAGTTCTCAGTCTCCAAGTCCTATCCTACTCCAGAGTTCTCAGTCTCCAAGTCCTATCCTACTCCAGAGTTCTCAGTCTCCAGTCCTATCCTACTCCTGAGTTCTCAGTCTCCAAGTCCTATCCTACTCCTCATTCCTCAGTAACCCAGCATCTGTAGAGTCGCTGTCGCAGACACGCGTGCCTATTCCACGTCTATCCCACCCCCCTGGTGATAGGGCGCCCCATTGAATGGTCCCGGAGAGAACAATGGCTAGGCCGATTTCTTCACGCGGTCCACGCCGGAGCCCAGCCTCCAGAGAAAGAGGGGGAGAGAGAAACCGGTTACAATCCCCGCGTCAACCCGTAACCCTTCTATCCTCCGTGATCGCCCACATGTCAGGAGGAACAGGAGTAGAAAATAACCGACACGATTCCTACACGACGCTCTTCCCGCGCGCGGAGAACTTCCTAGCCATATCGATTTCGATATACAGTAAAACTCCCTACTATCCGCTTTGCGACATCGCCAACAGCAGGGGTACGTTTTTGAAAAACGCTGTGTTGATGGAGAATACAGGGTTACCGATTGTTTTACTCAGTAAATCTCTAGGGAAGAGATAATGGCCAGAGAGGAAAAATGTTTAGCAAGGAGGACTGCAGTGGAATAGACACATAACCTGATTAATTATCTTGAACAGGATGATGACACGCTCAAATCTGACAAGCTGATGTTACGAAAAATACGTAGTAGGATAAAGAAGAAGGAAGAAGCTGCAATGAAGGGGAAGACTAATACAAACTCTCTAAGTGATGTGTCCATTTTATAGTGTAGCCTACTGTACATTGATTTAAAGTAGTTTATTATCTTAGTGTATGAAATATAATGATGTATTAATGAACGCAATCACGAAAGGTGAGTGCTAGATTGAAAAGAATGTGCTACAATCGCTTTCTTACTAACTATGTGGATTATCCATTGTTTCGAGTCATCCGCGGCACTAGCCCCTTCCATTACCACGGATAATCGGGAGTTAACTTTATATGTAAAAGATAAATCAAAATATTCCGTCTGATAATTATTTCTATGACGCACTCACATACAATTAATATAAAAAAACATTGAATAAATTACAATAAAGACATTTCTCTTCCATAGACAGCCAAATAAACAATTATTCCCAACAAGTTACGAAATGCCCTTATGTTTCTCTGATTTTCCTAATGCGAGGGTATAACGCTTAGTTATAACAGAACTGTGCTCAAACTTCCGCTAGATTATTCAGGATTCTTGTACATCTCAAGACATCGGGATAGCGTGCGTCGTTTGTTTCATGCGCATGACTTGTCAAGCGTGGAATGTTATCAAAGACGAATCTGTAGCTCAGTCTAAAGACGGGGCTTAAAGTGGGAATACTAGCTGTATGCCACAGGTGTAGAAGCAAGGATACAATGCAGCCTCCAAGTGTGACTTTACATCATCCTTCTCCTCGATAATGAGGGTGCACTTCCTCTGAAACTGTCCTTCTCAGACAAAGTCGTTAATAGCCCTTGTGTCGAGTGTAAAAATAAAGCGATGCGGCTTACTTTAATATGAGGGATCGATGAATTTCAAATATAATAATGACTAATAGTTTAAGACCGGTGAAAGACTAACGATTTGGTCGCTGCGATACAAACGCCGCGACCAGGTCGCTCTAGTGGATTGCATTGTTTCATATGAGAGGGATCGCTACACCCAAGAAACGCTCACTTCGACGTTTTCAAATCTGTCGCCGCGTTTGTGTCGCTAGTCTGACCTCTCTAATATGAAACAATCCAATCCACTTGAGCGACCTGGTCACGGCGTTTGTGTCGGAGAGACCAAAACTTCAGTCTTGTCACCGGCCATTAAGTTTTTAGATTATTCTTCTTCTTATTCTTCTTATTATTATTAGCACCGCGTCTTACTACCCGTTCGGGTTATACGCACTTACGCTAATGTGTGATGGTAGGGTGATTGTGAGATGAAATGGAGGACCTACAGTTTAACGTGGGATCCGAACCACGGTGGAGGCCTGACATTCCACACATTCACAAGTTGTGATTAATACACGTCTTCAGAGGTGAAGGAAGGATTTGGCGATCAGACATAAGTGTTTTAGAGACGATGGAATATAAGCCAGCCCTAGCATTTCTCGACGCACGGGACGATGGAGTGTGATCCAGCCCTAGCATTTCTCGACGCACGGGACGATGGATTGTGAGCCAGCCCTAGCATTTCTCGACGCACGGGACGATGGATTGTGAGCCAGCCCTAGCAGTTCTTGACACACGGGACGATGGAGTATGATCCAGCCCTAACAGTTCTCGACACACGGAACAATGAATTGTGAGCCAGCCCTAGCAGTTCTCGACGCACGGGACGATGGATAGTGAGCCAGCCCTAGTAGTTCTCGACACACGGAACAATGAATTGTGAGCCAGCCCTAGCAGTTCTCGACGCACGGGACGATGGAGTGTGAGCCAGCCCTAGCAGTTCTCGACGCACGGGACGATGGAGTGTGAGCCAGCCCTAGTAGTTCTCGACACACGGAACAATGAATTGTGAGCCAGCCCTAGCAGTTCTCGACACACGGGACGATGGAGTGTGAGCCAGCCCTAGTAGTTCTCGACACACGGGACGATGGAGTGTGATCCAGCCCTAGCTGTTCTCGACGCACGGGACAATGGATTGTGAGCCAGCCCTAGTAGTTCTCGACACACGGAACAATGAATTGTGAGCCAGCCCTAGCTGTTCTCGACACACGGGACGATGGAGTGTGAGCCAGCCCTAGCAGTTCTCGACGCACGGGACAATGGATTGTGAGCCAGCCCTAGCAGTTCTCTACACACGGGGCGATGGATTGTGATCCAGCCCTAGCAGCTCTCGAAGCACGGGGCGATGGATTGTGATCCAGCCCTAGCAGTTCTCGAAGCACGGGACGATGGATTGTGATCCAGCCCTAGCATTTCTCGACGCACGGGACGATGGAGTGTGATCCAGCCCTAGCAGCTCTCGAAGCACGGGGCGATGGATTGTGATCCAGCCCTAGCAGCTCTCGAAGCACGGGACGATGGATTGTGATCCAGCCCTAGCAGTTCTCGACACACGGGACGATGGAGTGTCGCGAGATCCCTGGGTGCGCCGTGGCCCCCCAAGGAGGTAGGTAGGTATTAGGGTAGTTTATGTGGGGAGAGCGCGTGCCGCAATCTCCATAGTAATAACATAAAACAACTACCAAGGTAACCCGCCAACCGAGTCGAAACGAGAAACGCCCGAAAAACAGACGCACGACTTCATTAAACATTCCCTCCCCCCTTCTTGACTAACGAAAAAAATTACCTGAGGATTACGATGCGAAATACTCTAGGAAATACGAAGAGGCAATGGAGGGGGGTCCGAATGAATAACTATGAGGAGGAAACTCACTCGTGGAGGAAGAAAGACTATATTTTCGTGTGACCTTTTAACGACGACTTTTTTTTTACTACAGTAAAACCCCGTCAAACCGAACCCCAGAAGTCCGAAATTACGGATGATCAGAAAACACTTTTCGGAAAACGGGGGACAAAATTAAGTCAAATTAAATATGTATTTCTGATTAGCAAGATCAAAATTAAAAGAGTATTGTAATAAACAGTGATATCTGATCATTAATACTTAATTTACATGTTTTAGTCATCTAGAAATCGTAAATTTACACGAACACTATTGTACGTGGATCATTTCTGATGCAACATTAATGGAAATAAAAGAGTCAATAGAAGGTCCTAATACTGAACATTGTTATTATTATTATTATTATTATTATTACTAGCACCGCGTCTTACTACCCGTTCGGGTTATACGTACTTACGCTAATGTGTGATGGTAGGGTGATTGTGAGATGAAATGGAGGACCTACAGTTTAACGTGGGATTCGAACCACGGTGGAGGCCTGGCACTCCTCACATTCACAAGTTGTGACTAATACACGTATTGTCAGAGGTGAAGGAAGGGTTTGGCAATCAGATAAATCTGTCCCGGGACCGAGGATTGAACCCCGGACCCTCAGCACAGAAGTCCGACACCTTACCTCTAGACCGCCAGGTCACCTAGAACATTGTTGAAATAGTATATGATATTAGAATAAAAACTGCATTGAAAAGACAGTTCTCGACAATTTAAGAATGGCTTCACAGATAAGCACTGTGCACAAATCTTCATTCTGTCATAATAGGGACATACTGTAGTTATTAACAAGATACTTTGTCCCTTTGTCCCCCATTGTCACCGCAGAAAATTTCTAGTAATCATTCAAATACGAATGTGCTGCACACGTTTCTGGCATATCGTAGGTATTTTCTTTTCTCTTTTACTGACATACCTCACGCGCGCACACACAAATGCAGATGCGAGCCGGGAGCTGTGTTGGGCCTGCTATAATGCACGCTCTTAATCCGAATTTTCGCTAATTTGGACAATCTCCGCTCCCAATTAGTTCGGATTGACAAGATTATTGTGTACTAATAAACGGCTAGAAACTAGTAAAGTCACACAGTATAACACCTCAGACTCGAACTGAAGCGAAGTAAGGTGTATATCTTGTCTAGTCTTGTTTCTCAGCGATTGGGGGAGGTCAGGGGTTAGAATTCCAGCCGGGTGTACTTAGGAGTCCCCCTCCCTTTCCAACCCTCCAAGTTTATTTCCTCTAAATATTCTACCTTCTTCATCTTCACCTCCATCAACGTAGCCAGAAGGATAGCAAGACGCGGTGCACGAGAAAAAAAAAAAGCACATAAATAACACGAAACATAAATAAAGACTACGCGCGCGGGGAGATTCAACTTCTTGTATCCTCAGTAAAATATTAGAATTTTGTGCGCAGGTGAGAACGCGCAGCTGGTGAGGCAGATATTCATCAAGAGCACGGGACGCATTAAAAAAAAGAAACAACAACAAAAAAACACGCCAGCCTTCCCGCGTCAATTTGAGCGGGACTCACGTGTTTACCTTGTTCTAAAAACCTTACATTACAGTACCCCCCCTTACCTCCTATTTTTCCAGCTACAAGACACTGGGGAAGAACAAAAGAATGCCAAGAGGTAAAAAAAAAAGCAGAAGGAAATAAGGAGGCCCAGGAATAAATAATGGTATGGGCGGAAGGATGAGGGGTGGTGGAGAGAATAGAAGAAGAATTGCAGCCAGCGCCTCGCGTGGGATGAAAATAGCTACACCCTCAGGGCAAGTCACGTCCCTTGAAGAGCTAGCGGTGGGTGTTTTTTTATTCATCCCACCATTGTATTACTACCCGTCTGGGTTCTACACACTTTATTACGCTTATAGTATAGGTATTAGGAGGTAGAATTTGGAGTAAATGTCCCTGCATTTGCGTGGAGAAATAAGTGTAAAAACGGGGGAGGTTACATTCAGAGGAGAGGAGGGAACCTCTTGACACCCTCCGCTGACGTTATTCTAACCCCGACAACCCCATCGAAGGTAAACCAGACTAGACGAGCCTGACGTGTAACCCACGTGCCCACCGGTGCGGGTGTCAGCTGTGCTAAGGATGCGGCTTTTACTTTCTTTTTTCGCCACGTCTTACTACCCGCCCGGATTATACGCTTATATACTAATTACACTAATGGTTTTAGGGATTTGGAAGGTTATAAAGTGTACCCGCATTTACGTGGAGGAAAAGTGTAAACCCATTTTAGAAAAGACACCCTCAGTACACCCGACCAATATTCGAACCTCAATCTCCCCGCCATCGGAAGTCCAGTCTACTGCGAGAGTAGCGCTTTATACTATGCGGCCACCGAAGTGGCCCCCTCCCCTCTCCCCCAGATGAATCGGCCCGAGATCGAGGGGCAATGTTCTACAATGAACGCGTCGAGATACGAATCGCTGACGTCCTAGGGTCGGACTTCCCTCCCTCCCAACGACGACTATTGAAACGGCCCAGTGGGTATAATGGAGGTTTCCGGCCACCTTGCCCGGGGCAGGAACTGCGCTCCGGTGCGCCCGGAACAATCAGACAACCCCCTCCATTTCCTTCCAACTCCCTGTCATTGTTACAAATGACGGGAGCAGCCTAGCTGGAACACCTGCACTCTTATATCGCTACCGAACTTTCTGGCAGGCAATTCCATTATCATTATCATCATCATCATCATCATCATCAAGTGGAGGAAAAAAATGTGGGGAGTTTATATTTCTAAGAAGGCATGTATTTTTCTTCTCACTATCATTAGCGAGACAAGTATTTATGGAAGAAGGACAAGATGTGGTTAGATACTTACAAAAGACATTTGATAAATGTCTAGTTTTTTATGAGAAACTTTACCGAGAACCGACGCCGAGAGAACGTCTCCAGTTCGATGAGATCTCGCACGTACGATACTTCAGCTAAGTCGGTAGTGACGTGGAATTAAAAGAAACGTATCGATACAGCACTCGCGGCATTAAAAGAAACTTATCGATACAGCACTCGTAGCATTAAAAGAAACGTATCGATACAGCACTCGTGGCATTAAAAGAAACGTATCGATACAGCACTCGCGGCATTAAAAGAAACGTATCGATACAGCACCCGCGGCATTAAAAGAAACGTATCGATACAGCACTCGTAGCATTAAAGAAACGTATCGATACAGCACTCGTAGCATTAAAAGAAACGTATCGATACAGCACTCGCGGCATTAAAAGAAACGTATCGATACAGCACTCGCGGCATTAAAAGAAACGTATCGATACAGCACCCGTGGCATTAAAAGAAACGTATCGATACAGCACCCGTGGCATTAAAAAAACGTATCGATACAGCACCCGCGGCATTAAAAGAAACGTATCGATACAGCACTCGCGGTATTAAAAGAAACGTATCGATACAGCACTCGCGGTATTAAAAGAAACGTATCGATACAGCACTCGTGGCATTAAAAACGTATCGATACAGCACTCGTGGAATTAAAAGAAACGTATCGATACAGCACCCGTGGCATTAAAAGAAACGTATCGATACAGCACCCGTGGCATTAAAAAAAACGTATCGATACAGCACTCGCGGCATTAAAAGAAACGTATCGATACAGCACTCGCGGCATTAAAAGAAACGTATCGATACAGCACTCGTATCGATAATTTTCTAAATTTTTTTATCATCACGCCTTACTACCTGTTCAGGTTATTCGCATGTGTACTAATCACTATAATTAGTTAGGGATGAATAAGGTTAAATTTAGAGGAAGTGCACCCTTATTTACGTGGAGGAAGTTTGGAAAATCATTTAGAAAACAACACCCCCACAACACCCGACCAGGATTCGAACCCCGATCTCCCTGTCGTCGGCAGTCTAGTCTAACACAAGACAGACGCCTTTGACCATGCAGCGCCACCGAAGCAGGTCACTTTATTATCAGTGAGCTAAATGTGCTAGGTTCAATTCCAGACAGGGCCGGAAAAAAGATGTAGCCTATAGCTTGTAAAATTGGGTACTTACCCTTTCACAGTGACGAATTAATGTTCGGACGTAACAGTGTTGTGTGTTTTTGCTTTAAGTTTGCTTGTAAGTCGTCATAGACAGTTGGTTAAAAGAGTGAGATATTTAACATGTACCTTGATATTTAATTATTAGAAGTATGAAACTGTATAAGAGTACTTAATAGCTAAGTTAGCACCACCCGGAACCAAACCCAGGACCTCACGACAACTCTCGCCACTTAGCCACGGAAACGGGCGAGTACTTACTTACTGTACCCACTTTAACAACCGGGTAAGAAAGGTGCAATTACTCTTTCCTCCGTTCTTTTGGTAGCTACCACCCTAATACAGTTACAAAAGCCTATAAAATATTAAGATAAAAATACACTAATAGTTTGTGAAACTAAAACGTCTGCTGTCAGCAAATATCAAATCTCCGTTAACTAATAGAATAATTAATGTAGAGTCCAATTTTCATAGGAAGGGCCTTATAATTATGCCATCTAGAAAAGTTGCTAGATCTACCAACAGGGTTGCCATACATACCCCCTGCTTTTTTCCACGGGATTTCACATTTTCACAGGCAGCTCAGATTGAATAAAAAATAAATACCATGTTATTTTTCATCAAACTTATAACGATACCGGTTTTTATGAGGACGTCGATGGGTGCATGCCTTACTGCGCACTTTGTATCACACGGCCATGACGATCTGATTTTATGTGTATTTCTTACTGTGGATTACTTATTGGTGATGTGTTGAAATTAGTAGAAAATTAATTTAAAAAAAGTAAATGTGTGCAGATGGGTGACTATGATGGCTTTTGAAGAAGTGGACGTAGCCATTCTTTTATGACAATTCATATGGCTTTTGAGAAGTACACGTGGCCAATTTTTTATGACAATTCATATGGCTTTTGAGGAAGTGTACGTAGCCATTCTTTTATGACAATTCATATGGCTTTTGAGGAAGTGGACGTAGCCATTCTTTATGACAATTCATATGGCTTTTGAGGAAGTGGAAGTAGCCAATCTTTTATGACAATTCATATGGCTTTTGAGGAAGTGACGTAGCCATTCTTTTATGACAATTCATATGGCTTTTGAAGAAGTGG